>LR812533.1:10296637-10366637 GCA_903798195.1 Danio kyathit
ATATGCACACGGCACGGAGACAGATGTTCTGCGCACATGCGCTCCAGTTGTGTCAGTGTGTTTTATGTAACGGTGGCTGCTTTTAGCCTGAGCAATGAAAATATATTCTTGACCTTAATTAAGAAGATGTGCCGTGACTTATCTATAGTGAGGATGAGCTGAAACCATAGAAACAGAAGAGTCCGGCACATTATAGCCGCTCAGTGTTTCATATGATTGGTCTGTTAGCGGTGCGGTCAGAGTTCAGACTATAGCAGCGGCAAATACACGGCAGCGTCTCTGTCTGGACGTCCTGATGGGGGAAGGACAGGATTGGGTAATTAGCATCTGCCTCTGGAGAAAGGCTTGTCTGGAAGTGTAGTTGAGGAGACAGGAGGAGAGGGAAGGGAAATGAGAATCTCAAGGCTGGATTGCTGTGGGCTTTTCTGTGCCGCTTCTGGCGAGTTTCTGTGGACGCTTCGGTTTAAAGGCTTAGGATTCCACCTTTCACTGGAACAGTTCAGGGAAGTGTCAACAAAGACACACACATACACACACACTGAAGGAGAGCAAAGGGTGAAAATATTGGTGGTGAGACAAAAAAATATGAACATCACACAGAGCTGAATATTTCTGTCAGAATTCCCTGTCTTCATTGGATCTCCGGAGCTATCATGCATATTAATGAAGTTTCACGTCATACACAATAGAGCGCGCTGATTGGTTTGAAGCACGTCTTTCTCATGAATTAATACTGCACACTCAGATACGTAAGAACGTCCTAGAAAAGACAGACAGCCACTCTCCGGCTGGATTTACACCTAAGTATCTCATGGCCGTGACGTAGCTTCAAAAATTCGTTTCAAACCGGAAGAACGAATTTGCTCAAAATAACGCAAAAACAACCAATTTTCACTTTTTAGTGCAATATATGTGTCCTAATAGTGTTTATAGCAGCGTGGGACACATATATGACTGTCAACAGCTCAAAAAATGTGTTTTGGTGTTTCGTGACCCTTTAAGCATTAGCAAATAGTGAATTCATTATCTGTAAAGCATTAACTTTCCAATAATATACATTAGTAAGCCGTTTATAACTGCAGTTGCTCTGTACTTGACTTATATGCACATTTATAATGTGCTTAATAATTGTATTGTCATACTTTGTTAATGACTATTTTTTCATTACTAAATTAAGTATTGCATTATTTACAATAGTTATTTAAGAATAGTTGGTGCTATGTTAAGATCATTCAGAATGTGTGAGTAAATGATTATTAAACTATTCAAATTAACAATCATATAGCTTATTATTCAGGCATATACTAATAGTTAATTTGCATGTTAATAAATGCTTTATTAACTTAACTTCATCTAGTTTTGTGACCTAATCTAAAGTGAGAACTATTTATGCTTTATAAATCCCTTATAAATGACTATAAACAGGAAAAAAAAAAAAACTAATGACTTTATTAATTTCTATTAATTTGAAGATACACAAATGAAACTGCATCAAATGAAAAATTAATCTTTGCAATGTTATGCAAAATAAAATTACTGCACAGTTTAAACATCTCTAAATAACATTGAAATGTTACATCATAATATATTGTTAAGTTATTATATTGTTGTTGTTTTATCCCATCTTATGTAATTGTATTTATTTCTAATTGTATTTTAACACATTTTAACATGTTTAAAGTTTACAGTAATTTATTTTTTTTAGATAAGATTGCAAACATTTATTGTTCATGTGCTACTGAGCCTGTAACTGTCATTTATAAGGGATTTGCAAAGCATAAATCAGGGGTGTCCAAACTCAGTCCTGGAGGGCCAGTATCCTGGAAAGTTTATCTCCAACTTGTTTCAACACACCCGCCAGGACGTGTCTAGTATATCTAGTAAGAGCTTGATTAGCTGATTCAGGTGTGTTAGATTAGGGTTGGACCTAAACTCTCTAAGACAACGGCCCTCCAAGGCCGAGATTGGACACCACTGGCATAAATAGTCCTCACTTTAGATTAGGTCACAAAACTGCATGAAGTTGAGTTAATAAAGCATTTATTAAGATACATAGTAACCATTACTATACGCCTGAATAATAAAATATATAAATGTTGATTTGAATAATTTATTAATCCTTTATAAACTCATTCTGAATGATTCTAAAAGCCGCCAACTACTCTTAAATACAAATGGTTTGTAAATAATGTAATGCTGAATTTAATTATGAGCAATTAATAAGTAATAAAGTATGAAAATACAATTATTAAGCACATTAAAAATGTGGTAGTCAAGAATAGGAGAAACCCCCCCGCATTCCCCCACTCACCATCATGGACAGCACTGTGGCTGCAGTAGAGTCATTCAGGTTTCCTGAGCACCACCATCTCTCAGTATCTGAAGTGGGACATTCACATAGACTCTATTGTGAAGAAAGCCCAGCAGAGACTGTACTTCCTTCGTCAGCTGAGGAAGTTCAACCTGCCACAGGAGCTGCTCGTACAGTTCTACTCAGCTGTCATCCAATCCATCCTCTGCACTTCAATCACCGTCTGGTTCAGCTCAGCTGCCAAAACTGACCTCCGTAGACTACGGCGAATAGTCCGGACTGCTGAACGAATCACTGGCACTACCCTTCCTACACTTCAAGAAATGTACTCTTCTAGAGTGAGTAAAAGGGCTCGCAAAATCACTCTGGACGCCTCGCACCCAGCACACTACCTGTTCGAACTGTTACCGTCTGGTCGGCGCTACAGCCAGACACAGGAAAAGTTTCTTTCCTCAGGCCATCTACCTCATGAACAGTTAAATATTCTCCTACTGTGCAATAAACGTGCAATACTTTCTCATACGCACTTGTACACAGCACCTTATAACAATTTACAATGCAATACTTTCTCACACGCATTTGTACACAGCACCTTATAACCTGTATATTTACATCAAATCTGTACATACAATTCAGCATCCAGATCTTTTTGACTAACTGCATCTCTGTTTATTGTTTAATGTTTATCGCCTTTTTCTTTTCTCATATTTAATTTTGTGTTGTCACTTGTCACATTATGTACACTTAAAGCTTCTGTTGCCAAAACAAATTCCTTGTGTGTGTGAAGCACACTTGGCAATAAAACTGATTCTGATTCTGATAAGTCAAGATTAGAGCATTTGTATATGTATTTATATACAGCTCACTAACGTCTATTAATGTAGAGTTAACGCTTAACAAACAACAATTAACTATTTGCTATTGCTTAATAAATGATTCATAGTGTGTAGTTATTATAAAGTGTTACCGAAACGCATAAAGGTTTGAATCAAGGGAGATAAATAATTCCATGTATTTTCAATCCCTTTAAAGTGAAATAATAGGAGGCTGAGAAAAATGCTCATTTAAAAGAAAACTTCAGATGGCAGTCATGGCACTTTGAGGTTTTTGCATCTGAACTCCTCAAATGATGACAGAATTGAAATGTTTTGGTGACAATTAAAGTAAAAAAAAAAAAAGAAGCAATTTTTCTTTATATATATTTATATAAACCTAATTTGTTTAAATTCAGCCCAAATCAATTGTTTACAACCATTTATTGTAAATGTAAAAAATTGTAAATCCAAGGAATTATCTTTGAATCATTTTTTTTTTTCAGTGTACAGCTGTTTTGACCTGTGAAAAAACATCAATAGCATTTTTATTAGGTCTCAGTTATGGAAGATTTAAGAACAGCGGAAATATACTTCTATATTCTGGAACTTGGAACATAATTCAGGTTTAACGGGGTTAAGAATAAAGCCCTGATCACACTAAACACAGTGAAAATCTAATAGACGCCTAAAGGCCGGCTCACACTGTGAGATTTTTTTATAATCCTGAATGATTGTAGCATGTCAGACTGCACGAACATGGCTCTCATGTCACACTGTAAGATCTCAGCCGTCATAATGTCAGACTGAACGACAGTGAAGATGCACTAAACATGGAAGAAAACTCTCCCGGAGTTTGACGTCATCTACCCGCGACACTTTCACTATCCCGCGTTCTGAAATGATTCCTCACAGCAAACGTAAACAATCTGTAGTGGCAATTTTGCACACAGCATGTCTCAAAAATAAAACGAGGAAGAAAAAAACAGTTTTGACATTTGACCGAGGTCGTTTGAATTGTCGCATGGATTGCATCATCAAATTCGGAGCTCCTATTGGTTCTTGGATTGACGCTCATCGCAGCTGTTTTCACACTGCAGGAAAGTGTCTGAAATCTTCTGACACTGCCAGAACTTCATCGGAGGGAAAATCTGATCGCAACTCTCTGCGAACATGTCAAGCCAACGTTCAAAGATCACCGATTTTAGACTAGGATTTTAGGAATCTTTTAGGATTTCCCAAATTTGTCTCAGATGACAGAATCATGGTTGAAATCTCACAGTGTGAGCAGGGCTTGATACTAGTTGTAGAAAATATCTGTGACATACTCCCTGAAGCCCTGCCCACTGTTTGTTGAACCTGTTGGTCTCACGCAGTCAAGTGATGCAATTTCGCATGTCAGAGTTCACCAAGCTTGAAATTTCAAACGCAGTGATTTGCGAAACCTGACGCACAAGCTTGCGTTTCCGGTCTGACGCATTTGCATGCGTATGAATGGAATTTTATGGGGAGAAAAGTCCAGTGTGACCACAGCTTAATACTCCCCCTGCGAGTCAGCATTACCTTCCTAATTTCTTACACTGGTCCTAAAATGGACTTTTCATTAAAACAACAAGAATGAACAGGCCTGTAGCTGGGGGGGTTTGTATGGTTCGAAAGACCCACCCCTCACTGACAAAGGTCTAGAATTTGTCCCATACATGAGCTCATTTGTCCTATTTTGACTACTATGCCATTATAAATATTGAAAATAACCCATTAAAAAAGATTTTAAGACCAAGTGGAAACCTCTGTTGGTTTGACTGGGTTAAGACTAAAGCCCTGATCACACTAAACACAGTGAAAATCTAATAGATGTCTAACACTAGTTGTAAAAAATCTGTGACATGCTCCCTGTAGCCCTGACCACTGTTTGTTGAACCTCTCTGATGCATGCATTGAAGGCCTACCACATGGTTCACAGCTGCACCTTATCACCCTAATCATCAGCCTCTTTAAGTAGAGTGGCTTCAGAGTAGCAGTATGCTCTGGTCTTTCACTGCTCTGGACTCCTCATGTGGTGTTGTGGCTGCGCGCAAATGTGAGTTATGTTTTCTTGTAGTGTTTATTCATGAAGTATTGATTGTTTATGCAGTTTATTGATTTATTTGTTTATTCTGTCTTTTATGTATTTATGATTTAACCAGTCTGATACCATGTGGAGAGTTCTGTACTGGCATTGGTGAATAAAACCCAACGGATGGATCTTGTTTCAAGGGTTTTGACTGACACTCCATTGTGAAACTGCAGTCACACTACAGTTTAAGTTTGCGAAATTCTGTCGTACGGCACTACAAAAAGAGGCAGGATTAAACAAGATGATTAGACATTTAAAAAAAGAGAGCGATTGGTCCATATTTTTAATTCCTGTCCAGAGAGGTCATGTTTTGATCCTCGATTGGTCTCACGCAGTCAAGTGATGTGATTTTTCGCAGGTCAGAGTTCACCAAGCTTGAACTTTCCAACGCAGCAATTTGTGAAACCTGTAACACAAACTTGTGTGTCCGGTCTGACGCATTCCCAAGCGTATGAATGCAAGTCTATAGGGAGAAAAGTCCAGTATGACCACAGCTTAATACTCCCCCTGCGAGTCAGCATTACCTTCCTAATTTCTTACACTAGTCCTAAAATGGGCTATTCATTAAAACAACAAGAATGAACAGGCCCGAAGCCGGGGGGTGTTCGGGTGGTTAGAAAGACCCACCCCTCACTGACAAAGGTCTAGAATTTGTCCAATACATGAGCTCATTTGTCCTATTTTGACTGCTATGCCATCATAAATATTGAAAATAACCCATTAAAAAAGATTTTAAGACCAAGTGGAATCCTCTGTTGGTTTGACTGGGTTAAGACTAAAGCCCTGATCACACTAAACACAGTGAAAATCTAATAGATGTCTAACACTAGTTGCCACATTCCGACGTCTAACCATGCCACATTCAAAGGCACTTAAATCATCTTTCTTTCACGTTCTGATGCTCAGTTTGAACTGCAGCAGATCGTCTTGACCATTTCTACATGCCTAAATGCATTAATTGCCGCCATGTGATTGGCTGAGTAGAAATTTGCATTAATGAGCAGTTGGACAGGTGTACCTAATAAAGTGGCTGGTGAATGTAAATTCAACAATTGCAAGTTACAATGGGTTTACTCACTTTTAAGTCATTGTTGCTTTTAAGACAATGAGTTTACTCCTTACAAAGATTCATTTATAAAGGGTGATTAAGATAAACCTTAATTATGATCATAAAATGACTCCAAAAGTAATCTATAAACAAGAAATGAGCAGTAAATATCTAGAATCTACAAATTTACATGGCACTCCAAGATCAAAGAGTCTGTACTGTATTACATTTTTGCTAGTGGTTGTTTGTTTATACACTAGGTGATGAATCATTATATTGACTGCCATAATGGTACTATAGATGGCATATAGACATAATGTTGAAAATAACCCTGAAAATTCCTTCAACTTGAACTCGGAAGTAGTATATCATTACCCAGCACGCCGGTTCCACCTCCTGTCAGTGCCTGGTCTAATAATTACACCCGGTTTACCTTTCTCCATATTTCTGTTCCTTCACATGAAACCACTCAAACAATTCATGAGTTTAACAAATTAAATATTCTCTTTGGTTTCATGTGAAACTCTGCTGCCAAATTCTTGGAGTGTAATGGCATATTCTTAAAATAGCTGTCAAAGTACATTAGTCGAGTGGAAAAGAATCATTAGGGATTATGGATTTTTAAATAACATCTCTCTCGCACAAATTCACTCACTTGTTTCATACTTTGCATTAATGCAACAAAAAAGCAGCCAGTAAATTATACCATCACGTTCTGCCAAAGCTGACTCTGAAAAATGATATTTTTAACAGCTGTAGCGAACATTATTCAGACAGATTACCGCACAGACATCTTACTCATTACAAGTCCATTATGAATGTTTATATTTATATTTTACTTTTGGCAGACACCATATGTGTAACTGAAACTGTCCTTTTTTCCCAACACAGATTTAATAGTGGTTAAGCTTGTATGAAAGAATAATTCTAGGGACAATTTGTTATTGTTTTAAATCATAAAAGCTTTTGAAATGCGGCCGTTGCATAAGAACTTATTGATCTTGAACAATTGCTCAAGCTCAGCATTGTTAAAGTGGAGATTCAAAGTGTGAAATAAGCACTTTTTTTCCCTTTAAAACATATTAAGTGGACTCTGAGTTTTGTTGTGTACTTTAAACATTTGCTTTTGAAATGTAATTCACAAATGCATTGGCATTAGAGGGCTCTTCAGTGAGTATGTTTACATGTCATCCGATTTTAATTTGATTCCGATAGTACTGTGATTAAGAGTTTACCATGTAAACAGCGAATTATTATTTTTTTTTTTTTTTTTTTTTTTTTTTTTTTTGATTAATCCAATAAAGGATCTGCCTCTCACCTTTTCCTGGAATATCCATAACATTACCATTTAAATATGTAATGTATGCATTTATATAGCGCATTTTATTGTGTATGACCATACACCCAAAGCGATTCATAATCATGAGGGAAGTCTCTCCACACCACCACCAGTGTGAAGCATCCACTTAGATGATGTGACAGCAGCCACAGGACAACAGCGCCAGTGCGCTCACCACACACCAGCTATTGGGGGAGTGGAGAGACAGTGATAGAGCCAATTTGGTGGATGGGGATGATTGGGAGGCCATGATGGGTAAGGGCCAATGGAGGGAATTACACCCCTACCCCTGGGATTTTTAATGTCCACTATGAGTCAGGACCTCGGTTTTATCATGCCACATCCGAAAGACGGTCCCCACTGACAGTATGGTGTCCACTTCACTTTACTTGGGCATTACGACTCACACAGACTTCAGGTTGAGTGCCACTTGCTGGCCTTACCAACACCACTTCCAACAGCAATCTACGTACTTTTCCCATCCTGGTACTGACCAGGCTCAGCCCTGCTTAGCTTCAGTGAGTAACCGGTCTTGAGCTGCAGGGTGATCTGGCTCTGGGAATATTTATATGCATTTCTAATTCCATCGTTTTGAGAGTAGATAAGTACAAAACAAGTTCTTTTTGAATGGGTACAGTCCTAGTAACAGCTTTAGATGATGTTTCACTTGGTTCTACTAGTATTCATTCTCAGTGGTGAATGAGTGCAACATTATGGATAAAAACCCAAGCCTACCAGCATAACATTAACTGATAACGTAAGCTCTTGTAATGAACTAAAAGAAGATATTGCAATAATGTGAAATATTTATACCTAGGAAGATAAGACTCACTGTAAGCAGATAGGATCTTGTAAAAAAAAAAAAAAAAGATTAGTGAAATAAGTGTGTGCAGGAAAGTTTACTTGCAAGTAAGTGCCTTAAAGAAATCTGTAGTAAGCTGTGATGTTTTGAAGGCACAGATCTGGCAAACTTTGGCAAATTTAGTGATTATTTCATCCCCAGAAGCATTCGCAATATCAGCCTGATACCTTATGAACACAATTTTGTTTCCCGCTGGACTGATAAAACCCTGACTCCTGCAAGCTGTAGTCTGATTTCATCATACTTTAATGGGTTTCCAACATATTCAGCTCTCCTTGTTTTAGCCCAAGGGTTTTTGACCTATTGTGACTAACTGTTGGGCATAGTTTTGGTGAGTCATTCTTTTTTCCTTGTACATTACTTTTAGCCTTGGAGCAACAGTGTCTGGTTTGGTAAGTACACACCTGAGTAATTCTTGAGATGGACTCATGTGATATTTTGATGTAATTTTAATCTCCTCAGAGCAGATGTGCGCAAACAAAACTCTGTTGTCCTCGAGGAAAAGGGAATGAGAGGGCTTGGAGAATTTGCCGCAGAGAAAAGCCTCCTCTGCTACCTCCCCCTTCTCTCTCTCTCTCTCTCTCTCTCTCTCTCTCTCTCTCTCTCTCTCTCTCTCTCTTTAAGACAGGTTGGCAGTAACAAAAAGATGTGCCAGGCTGCAGAGCCCCCATAATCTGCATGGATGGCTTTGCTGCATTTCCGCAGAGTCTGAGCAAACTCTTGGCCAAGCTTCACATCACCGCTCAGGTCTGAATGCCCGAGGTTCCCTCTGTAGAGCTCAAATCTTCTGTGTTCTCCCTTTCTTCTTTCTTGCTTTTGTTATTCCTTCTCAGGAAAAACTGATGGAAGGTAAGGGAATAGTTAAGCCAGTTTGGGGAGTTACTTACACACTCGCATGTCGTTCCAGACATGTATGGCTTCCTTTCTCTTGTGGAACACAGAAGGTAGATTTTTGAAGCTACTCTTGTCTGCTCTTTTCAGTATGACAGTGACAAGAGGCTGAAACTTCAAAAGGACAATACAAGGATCATTAAATATTTTTTTTTTTTTTGATGTGAATGTGCTATTATGAGTATTCTGATTGCTTTGTCTGAATCTTGCCTTCCAGTCTGCTGTTAACTGCTACAACCAAAACCCCAAAGGCACTAAAGCAGGGGTGCTCAATCCTGTTCCTGGAGATCTACCTTCTTGCAGATTTCTGTTGCAACCCATATCAAACACACCTGCCTGTAATTATCAAGTGCTGTTCAGGTCCTAATTAATTGGTTCAGGTGTGTTTGATTAGGGTTGGAGCTGAACTATGCAGGAAGGTAGATCTCCAGGAACAGGATTGTGCACCCCTGCACTAAAGCATCAGTAAGATTTGGTTTAGTCTGCAGTCAATGGTTACAACTCAGTCACTAAGTTCAAACATATCATTTCAGCTTTAATCGGAATCACTCTAAATTGTCGGAAAATGATCAATCTAAATGAATAGAAAATCAATTTTTGCTACTGAGGTGCCATTTGCACCCCATCATACCTGCCAACACTCTCATTTTTCCCGGGAGTCTCCCGTATTTCAGACCCATCTCCCGCCACCCTCCTGTTTTGTTATTTCCAATTAGAATCTACTTATTTGGTAAATAAAGCAAGTCTCTCATACAATATTTCTACTAAAATATTGAAAATATTACTTCACAAACTGTATTGTAAATAAATCATATGGAAATTTTCATATTAGTCAATAATATTACTGAAAAAAAAAACAATAAATATAAATTTACACACATTTACACAAGTAAATAGACTCAGCGATAGGCTAAACATCTGCGGATTTGTTGGCGGACAGATTCTGCGTGGGCCTAGTTATTACTAATGTTTGAGGGAATGGCATTCATTTTGAACCGTGATCAAAACTGGCTGGAACTAATTCACCTTCCAGCCAATCAAAATCAAGAATTTCAATTGCCCATGCATGGAATAACTGAAATCATTCTGCATAGTGATATGGAACTATTATGTGGTCAAGATCTGCCTGGAACTACTTTAATTGAGTGTTTATTTAAAAAAAATAAAAGCACACCTTAAATGTTCATCAGCCAATCAGAATCAAGCATTCAAAAGACTCATAGTATATGATAATTAAAAGTTTCCCATATACGTTTCATGTTTATAAACTCACCCATAAATGATAATCACCTTAGGCAACGATGCTTTAAAAAGATTTCCTCAGAATCTAGTAAGGAATAATCCACATCCTCCTGGGAATCATTATTCACAGCATCTTTTTATAACCCTTCCCTCTTAAGTAGTTGGAAAAGAATCGTGAAATGCCCCACTGTCGACGCTGATTGCTTAGACGCACCAATTCTCCACGCAGAATAAAGTCATCATGGCATTAATGGAGGGAAAATTAAAAGCTTTTCTTGGCCACTTGTTTTTCATTCCCCATTGCTCAGGGCAAAATGGTTCCTATGGAGTGCTTTAGTGAGGAGGCTGGTGAAGGCGATGCCAGCGGAGAGCAGATGGAAGGAGAGCTCCTAAAGAGAAATCACCCGAAAGCATCTGTTAACCGCCTTTCATCACACATACATTTTTTAATGGCTGAGGGGAAAGATCTCCGCCTGATGGATCGATTGCGCTATTGTTTCTAATCAATGGTCAGTGTGTGATGTTTTTTTTTTTTCGTTTTAAAAGAGAGGTTATTATAAAGGCTTGTGGCTTTTAATGAGTTATTTAGTGGTTCATTAAAGTGTTTTGAAGCCATTTTTAGACAAGTGAAGGTACACTTGAGAAAATGGTAGGCTGTGTACATACATGAATAGGGGTGAAATATGGACAAGTTCAACTGCTGTGGTCTCACTTTATATTAGGTGGCCTAAACTATTATGTACTTACACTGAAATGAATCATTTGTTACAATGCACTAATTGTGCAAATACATGTTTTTACATTGTACTTATGATTGATTTAAATACATGCATGTAATTACAATGTTGACCATCCCTTACACCTTAACCCGCCCTTAAAGGTTCAAGACACCCTTGAGTACTGTTTTTGAAATTAGCAGATTTGTGTGTTGAGCATCAGTTAAGTTAACGTTAGCACTTGTCAGCTTTAATTGTGGGGAAAACTAGAGCTTTTGTAAGGTAATTTCACCTTCCGGGTTTAAAATAATTTTTGGGGTGGGATCAAAATCGGTGACGTCGGTGGCAAATCTGCTAGTGGAGTGATGACATATCGGTTTCTCAATATTATTCATAGCGAAGTTTTCTTATCCTATGATAACACCCTGCTTCTTAATTATTCAAGGCAGACCTGCCAATCTGTGAGACCCAATGACTGGGTGAGACCGCATCCGTGCACAAGTATTTAGCCGTTCATGAAGGCTTGTATGCGTTTGTTTCCATTATCCACGGGGTTTGATGCATGTTTTTCTCACTGATTTTGTCAGGGCTAATACAGCAAAGCTGTTGGTTTACAGCAAACATTTTTATTGGGAGAGCTGTATGAGAATTGGAGAATGGTGGACTTTGTCTTTTATCAGTTGAGTTCATTACTATTCAGACACATCGTCTATATCCGTGCTGCTGTGTTCGCCATATGTTTAAAGTCCTCCACATTACCAGCAGGGCTAATGGTTGGAATAAACAGGGTAAGAGACGTGCTGCACTGCTATCCACTGTGTCTGCATTCAGACCCGGGGAGTGAAGAGGAGAGAAGTCCTCCTCATTTATACTGTTTATATAATCAGGATTATCTTGGATTATCTATGATGATATAACAAATTGTGGTTATGTGTATATGAAATTACGAATAACAAATGTAGCAGAACATTAAATTACTGTTTATTTCTTTGCATTTTAAATTTGTAAACTATAAAATCATAGGTCTCCTCATGGTTTGTGTCTCATTTTGTGAGCCAACTGACAACAGTTGTTCGCTCTTCTCTTTTTCCCCTGCTCTGCCGGCCCGCCCACTCCTCCCTCTGCTCGTAGAGCTCCACGCCCATCTCGGAGCATTTTTTGAAAAAATTCTGAGGTAGACTTGAACCGAAAGAGGGGGGTTTCATGGCCCTTTAAACCTGCTCGTACCACCAAACCTGTCTGTAACCCTACCCATATCCCACCAGAATTGTTCTGCAATACATTATGAACACAGTAAGTACATTGGATTAATTTTTGTTGCAAGCACATAGTAGTTAAGACCACCTAATATAAACTTGGACCAAATTTGTAAATTAAATGTAAGTGTAAAAAGAAGTGCTTCATAATGTGTGAGCAAAAAAAGGACTGGACATTGGACTATAATTGTTTGCATTTATTGGAAGCCTTTTTTGACGCCTTGACAATTTATGATTGCATAGCAGTCAAAATAAGACAAATGAGCTCATGTATGGGACAAATTCTGGACCTTTTATTAGTGGGGGTTGGGTCTTTCACAGGATGGATCAATGTCTTCATGATGTTGATGCCAAATTCTGACCCTACCATTCGAATGTTGCAGCAGAAATCGAAACTCATCAGACCAGGCAACGTTTTTTCCAATCTTCTATTGCCTCTCGTTCTGAGCCTGTGTGAATTGTAGCCTCAGTTTCCAGTTCTTAGCTGACAGGAGTGGCACTCTGTGTGGTCTTCTGCTGCTGTAGCCCATCCGCCTCAAGGTTTGACGTGTTGTGCGTTCAGAGTTCTGCATACCTCAGTTGTAATGAGTGGTTATTTGAGTTACTGTTGCCTTTCTATTAGCTCGAACTAGTCTGGCCATTCTCCTCTGACCTCTGGCATCAACAAGGCACACAGAGTGGTCACAGAACTGCCACTCACTGGATATTTTCTCTTTTTCAGACCATTCTCTGTAAACCCTAGGGATGGTTGTTTGTGAAAATGTCAGTAGATCAGAAATTTCTGAAATACTCAAGACCAGCCTGAGTGGCACCAACAACCATGTCACAGTCAAAGTTACTTAAATCACCTTTCTTCCCCATTCTGATGCTCAGTTTGAACTGCAGCAGTTCATCTTGACCATGTCTACATGCCTAAATGCATTGAGTTGCTGCCATGTGATTGGACAGGTGTACCTAATAAAGAGGCCGATGAGTGTATGAGTGTTATATTATATTATCATTCATTCATTTTCTTTTCAGCTTAGTCCATTATATTATATTATATTATATTATATTATATTATATTTTTAGATTATCTTGATAGTATTTTCCTAGTAGATAGATATTATATATAGATTTAATTATAACAGAATACATTTTGTATTTAATTTCACCAAAAACATGTGATTTGTTTTAATTCAGAAATCTACAAACATGTTGAAAATGTAAGAGGTATTAGGAGATGTTTTGTCTTCTTCGCTTGAACAATAAAATCAGCATCAAGCCATTGACTTTAAAACTCCAGGAGGTTCAGTCAGAGTATAACCGGTTTAGTTTTAGCATTTCCATATCATCCTAATAGCCATGAAATCTTCTTTGGGATGTTTGCGCTCTGTGTTTTGGAGGTATATGTCATCGGATTTGCATGCAGGACCATTTTTATTTCCATTTGCAGACCATACAGAAAGCAAAGGTTTTAAACTGAATTAAACTTCACTTTTTAAGTGTTAACCTGTCAGCTTATGGTCATAAGGGAAGGCAGCATCATGGTCAGTGGATTTTCTATGATATGAGGAGACCTCAGTGCTTTTTTTAGCCTTCATAAGCTGGCAGCACTGTTAAAAACACAGATTTGTTTGAAAATTACAGGCAAAAAAATTCACTCAAAGTCCAATAGTCACCACAGTGCATGAGCCACACACTGAATATCAGCTTATAGGTTGAAAACTGCATTGTGCATCAGCAGCAAGAATGAAGTGTCAACCTTAATAAATATCAGTGTAAAGCCAGAACCTCAGAGCTGAGCGAACAGTGGCGCTTCAAACATTCATACTGGTAAAAACAGTATCGGATTCCTTGGAGAAACGTATTTTTAATCTGCTCTCGTGGAGCTGGATATGCAGATATCTGTTTCTCAGAGCAAAACAACTCATGACTCCTGCATTTATTCATAAACCTCAGGTTGGTCAGAGATGATCGCATACCTGCAGGAAAATACTATTTAAATTCAAAAATGAATGCATAAATGTGCCAAATGTGGACACTTTATGACGCATGTTCCAGCACATGTAAATGAGAGTGTGTCAGATTGTTAAAGTAAATGTCTTCTCAAAAGTTAGAATTAGAATTACTGTACATAACTGTTTAAAGCTGATTTTGGCTTTTATTCTGCAATTATGCTTTACAGTATTCTAAAATGATCAATAGTGACAGTTAAGAAAAACATATATATTTCTAATAAATGTTGTTTATTAAAATCAGCATCCTGAATTGATCATAATATATTTCTTGAAAATAATATGATTTCTGAAGGATCATGTACGGTAATATAGTGTCAGAACTGTAGTAATATGATGTAATTCAGCATACTGACACATGAATATGTCAAAAATTTAGACACAGGTTTAAATCAACTGAACATTTTCTATTAGTAATTAGCAAAGGTATTTGTTTTGATTATATTAAGCAAATAGTTTTAAAGTGTAAGTTCAAAAATGTAGGTGTATAGTGAGGGCTTTATTGTACTAATAAGGCAGCATCTGTTTGGTAAATATTCTCATTTACATTCAATATGGTGTTTTTTGCGAACTGTTTCAGAATTTATCCTCAGTAATGACCTAGTAAGCAACAGTAAGCCAGCGTTTTTAAATAGTATCTGACTGTAGACTTGCAAGCTGAGACACAGTCTCAGACATGCAGCCTAGACACATCCACTCAATAGAACTAGTGACATCACTGTGAGGAGTAGGGTTAGGGGCGGGGTTATGTGTTCAATTAAAAGCATTGCATCTGCACCCGGTTTGCATCTAGACCTTTCTCGCTGTCACAGAAGGACTCGGGAACCAGGGGTACATTTGGCAGCTTAATCAGAATCAGTATCAGAAAGAGCTTTATTGCCAGGTATGTTCACACATACGAGGAATTTGTTTTCATGACAGAGCTTCTACAGTGCAACAGAATTACAGAGACAGGACTAAAAAACAGATAATAAATATATTTTAAAAAGTGAATGCAAATATACAAATTGACAAGTGAATGTACAGCTATATTACTATATACAACATAATATGTGCAGCTGTTATGTGGAAATTGGCATGTAAAGTGTGTTGTTAAATAAGTGTATGTGTGTATAAAAAGTGTATAGCAGGTATTGATGTTGGTTCCACAATTACTATCATCAAGTGTTCATGAGATGGATTGCCTGAGGGAAGAAACTGTTTCTGTGTCGGGCTGTTCTGGTGCGCAGTGCTCTGTAGCGTCGACCATAAGGTAAAAGTTCAAACAGGCAGTGTGCTGGGTGTGAGGGGTCCAGAGTGATTTTGGCAGCCCTTCTGCTCGCTCTGGATAAGTACAGTTCTTGGAGAGTAGGGAGGGTTGTACCAATGATTCGCTCAGCAGTCCGAACTATTCGACGTAGTCTTCGGAGGTCGGATTTGGTAGCTGAGCTAAACCAGACAGTTATTGATGTGCAGATGACTGATTCAATGATGGAGGTGTAGAACTGTTTCAGCAGCTTTTCAGCTGTTAAAGACGACTTTCATGTGTAGAATGAAGTCTCATATATTGCTCAGGTGTACGTTTTTCACAGACTTCAACAGAGTGTGAAAATCTTGATGGTTCTGTGGGTTTCATCTATCAAATCTGATCTTTATTTTGTATTCTATATTGGATTCAAGTCAGGTGATTGGCTGGGCCATTCTACAGTTTGATTTTCTTTCTCTGAAAGCATTTGATAGTTTCCTTGGCTGTGTTTTGGAATCATTGTCTTGCTGAAATGTCCACTCTGGTTTCATCTTCATTATCCTGGTAATGAAGATGCTGGACTGAAACAGCTAATATTCTTTTACAATGACGAAGGGCAGAGGGTTGCTGAAGAACATATATATATTTTTTATATATATATATATATATATATATATATATATATATATATATATATATATATATATATATATATATATATATATATATATATTTTTTTTTTTTTTTTTTTTGGTTTCTAAATTTTGCATTTGCATCACTTGTTTCTGCATGCATGTTAACAGGGTAATAAAATGACACATTTAGATTAATAATAATTTAATTCACAAAATAGGCTTAATGCGATTTATGCATTCCCTCTCTCATTTCTCATTCTGTACTTCAAAATACACACTATGGTGAGGAAAATGGCAAATTTTAAATAGAAATCCTTTGATTTCTCCAAAAATTTCTCTAAACTTGGAATAAAAATATTTTTTGGCAAATGCATTTCCATCTCCCTGTAACAAATATGGTTCTGAGGATCCAAATACAGCATCTTTATTAACAAGAGTAGTCAGGAAGGTAATGATCACAAGCGGGAACAAACGGTAACATAAGTAACATACTCCAAAAGAGTAGTCAGGTGACAGGCAAAGAGATCAGTCCAGGTCAAGAAACACAGCACGGAAAGACAAACAAGGAAATGCTTGGCAGTGTTACAAAAACAAGACAAGCAAGTGTAGTGTATAAATAGTACAGGATATCGGTCCATGATGAGTTACCAGCTGTGTGTGTCTAATCAGTGGGAATCAGGAACCAGTGTGTGTGAGGTGTATGCTGGGAGTTGTAGTTTGTTCATGTGACGTGTGTGTAGTTCTCCAGCGATCCGCAGCCGCTAGCTGGTGATTGTACCACTCCCATTATTCGCACTAACAACTTTTTTTTTGAAACCCTAAGTTCAAAAACACCTCAAGGGAGCATTACAAACTTTTTTTTTATCACTCGTGATACTTTAAAATGCACTTTAAGGCACAGGGTGATGGGAACTTAGCCATTGATAGCATGTCGTGGTTTGTCAACATTTTAAAGATTATTTTACTAAAACTTTTCTGTTTGTAGTATATTGTTGTCATCTAAAAGTACTTTACAATATATTTTCTCTTCAATATCTGTCTTTTTTAAATGCAAAAACAATTGTATTTACAACTACACATTCTTGTTTTTATCCAGTCTCCAGAGTGACTCACAATAGCAATTCATGGAGCAACAATATTCGTAGCACAGTCCCACTTGTATTTGTCTAAGCACCTAATGGCCACCTCCCAGTTTGGTGGCTGTAATTCAGTCTGTTAATTCTCTCATGAAGGTGTTCAGATTCACAGCTTGTTACGGGCTCCAACTTTTCCATGCCAACTCTGCCTTAATCTCCAGTCTGGCCGGGGCTCTTGGGGTTTGTCTTTCATGACTTGAATTTATTTTTTTCCCCCATAAATAATTCAGTGTTTTGCATCGACTAAGTGCCATATGCTTAATACGCAGGACCTAAGACAACGGTGCTTCCTGCATGTTAATATGTGATCGACTTCCTCTTGTTAGGGGTCTGTTTATGCTCCAAACTCCGTTTTTACAATGCATCCTCAGCTTTCTTCTGATGAAATGGCTGATATCAAATGGAAGATCTATAATGTTGAATTACTGTGAAGTTCACATGCTCGATATTGCGTTTTTTTTTTTTTATGCCGATGGTCATTTATTGATCAGGCAATAAGTCAGGGCAGGATTATGGTTCATGCCTGAGGCTTCAGACGTCGAGGTAACATTGACCTCATCAAGCAAATTAACCAAGAAAATAGTCATTAGCACTTTTTAGGAGTTTTGTTGTTGTTGTTATTGTTGTTTGTTCCACAGTAATGATAAAATGGGCATCATATAGTTTTATTTAAAATTATGTGCTGGTTCCAAAATATGCAACAGCTTTGCAATATATAAACAGTGCATTTGCAATGTTTTAAAATTGCTCTCAATGGAGATGTCTGCTTTTAACAGTCAGATGCTGTATTTATATATATTTACCAGAAGTGGCCTATACATGATTTGATCTGACCCCACATTAAATGTACACTAATTTCAGATGTACACATAGAAATGTACAGGTTATTAATTTTAACATAAGACATTGCACTGAAAACACAAAAATGTGTTTAGTAATCTGTCACTTTGGAGATTTTGTGCTTTTGGGCTGTTTTTTTTTTCAGTGTAATGTGAAGAAAGCATCCGTAATATACATTTAACGTGTTTCTTTTGTTGCACATTATTATATTGTTTCTTTAAATTATAATATAATGTATATTTTTTGTATTGAGTCAAAAATATTCTCTTCATCAGCTTTAAATACACAAAATGTGTATTTTTTTTATACATATCTATATTCTGAAGGTTTATATAGAAAGATACACTCACCGGCCACTTTATTAGGTACACCTGTCCAACTGCTTGTTAACGCAAATTTCAAATCAGCCATGCATATGGCAGCAACTCAGTGCATTTAGGCATGTAGACATGGTTAAGACGATCTGCTGCAGTTCAAACCGAGCAACAGAATGGGGAAGAAAGGTGATTTAAGTGACTTTGAATGTCACTGGCATGGTTGTTGGTGCCAGACAAACTGATCTGAGTATTTCAGAAACTGCTGATCTACTGGGATTTTCACACACAACCACCTCTAGGATTTACAGAGAATAGTCCGAAAAAGACATCCAGTGATATCCAGTGAGCGGCAGTTCTGTGGGCACAAATGTCTTGTTGATGCCAGAGGTCAGAGGTGAATGGCCAGACTGGTTCGAGCTGATATAAAGGCAACAGTAAATCAAATAACCACTCGTTACAACTGAGGTATGCAGAAGAGCAGCTCTGAATGCACAACATGTCGAACCTTGAGGCAGATGGGCTACAGCAGCACACTGGGTGTCAATCCTGTGAGCTAAGAACAGGAAACTGAGACTACAAATCGCACAGGTTCACCAAAATTGAAAAACAGAAGACTGGAATAACATTGCCTGGTCTGATGAGTCTGAGTTTCTGTTGCGACATTCGAATGGTAGGGTCAGAATTTGGCATCAACAACATGAAAGCATGGCTCCATCCTGCCTTGTATCAACAGTTAAAGCTGCTGGTGGTGGTGGTGTAACAGTGTGGGGGATATTTTCTTGGCACACTTTGGGCCCATTAGTACCAATTGAGCATCGTGTCAACGCCACAGCCTACCTGAGTATTGCTGCTGACCATGTCCATCCCTTTATGACCACAGTTTACCCATCTTCTGATGGCTACTTCCTGCAGTATAGCGTGCCATGTCATAATACGTGCATGATCTCAGACTGGTTTCTTGAACAAGACAATGAATTCACTGTACTCAAATGGCCTCCACAGTCACCAAATACTTAATCTAATAGAGACCCTTTGGGATGTGGTGGAACAGGAGATTTGCGTCATGGATTTGCAGCCGACAATACTGCAGCAACTGCGTGATGCTATCATGTCAATATGGACCAACATGTCTGAGGAATATTTCCAGTACCTTGTTGAATCTGTCACAAAGGATTCTGCAGTTCTGTAAGCAAAAGTGGGTCCAACCCAGTACTAGTGGTGTATCTAATAAAGTGGCCGGTGAGTGTATGTTCATGCATGTTATGTCTTATTTTAAGCAGCATTTTCTTCTACTTCTTCTTCTTCTTCTTCTTCAAAAATGTAATTGGGTAATAAACGAGATTCCCAGAATCGGCTCTGTAAAAACCTTTGACAATAGTAAAATAAATAAATAAATAAATAAAATAATATTAAAAATACTAACTAAAATAAATACTACTACTATTACTACTTTATTATACATCAATAAATCGGAAATATTTATTGCTAATCAGTGCGTATTTAATTAAACTATGTTTCATTTGCATATTTAACTTTTTATAAAACTTAATGTAATATACAATCTTAACGGTATAAATCAGGGGTCACCAATCTCGTTCCTGGAGGTCCGGTGCCCTGCAGGGTTCAGCTCCAACTTGCCTCAACACACCTGCCTGGATGTTTCAAGTATACCTAGTAAGACCTTGATTAGCTTGTTCAGGTGTGTTTGATTAGGGTTGGAGCTAAAATGTGCAGGACACCGGACCGCCAGAAATAAGTTTGGTGATTCCTGGTATAAATCAACTGAAGAAGTACTATTATGTAATTATTTCCTCTAATCACAACCAATATCTTGCCTTAGTTTACCCAAAACTGGACATTCGTTCATCATTTACTCGTCTTTAACTGTGACAAACCTCTATGAGTTTCTGTTGAACACAAATGCAGCTATTTTGAAGTATGCTGAAAACCTGTAAACATTGACTTCAATAGTATTTGTTTTCCTACTTTGAAAGTCAATGGTTACCGGTCTTCAAAATATCGTCTTTGGTGTTCAGCAGAAGAAAGAAACTCATAAAGGTTGTGAACCACTTGTGTGTGAATATACACTAAGTAAATGTTCATTTTTGGGTGAACTATCCCTTTAAGTATACACCAACCGCACAGTATAACAGCCCTTTTTTTGAATCCCAGCCCTGAAAACCCGGGCTTTTCTGTGTTCGCACCTGTTTCCTCCTCTTCATCCCTTTTAACATACAAGACTGTCCCTCCGGTCCCCGCAGTCTTGGCCCGTATGAACACGTTAGCGATGGCAGCTTGTTGGCGGGCGCTGGAAAGAGCTCGCAGGCTCGCGGCGGGATCCTCCTTCACTGTCAGCTTTCTGTGGCGATCTGCGCTCGTGTCTTGTCCCGTCTCCTGCGTGGGGCTGATCCTCCAGCCATCTGTCCTCGGTCGTCTCCTCTGCGACACACGCAGTAATTACAAACACCAGGCCGACCGAGGCCAGCGTGGAGCGCAGGCCGGTTACAGAGTCACTCAGGTTACCCACCAAGGTTTAGCCGCACGCATGGAGGCAATTTTGTGATGAATACGACCCCTAAAGCTAAAGACCCCTAAAGACAAGCAGGAGGACGGCCTTCTGGCGGGATTTGTGCAATAACAAGCAAAGCATTTGGCCTTTTTCACACTGCACGCAAATCCGATTTTAATTTGTTTATTTGTTGTTTATTATTATTTTAAATGCTGCTTTAGGAGTGGAAGTTAGTAATGCCATTTTTTCAATCTTGTTTAATAGGAGTATAATTTTTATGTGCATGTATTTTCTTTAACAAACATTTAAAAATTAATTAAATACTTTTTAAATGAAATGAGATCGAATGTTTTTGAATTTGTTAGAATGAGATAATCATACTGTAATATAACAGACATAATATTTAGAAAGTTTTTATTTATTGTAGCTTGAAAAAATTGTTATATTTGCTAAAAAATCATTATTATTTTTTTTACAACCAGTTAAACAAATTTATTATAATATTGCTAACAAAATAATAATATAAAACATGTTTTTTTTACACAACAATTTAACATGCATACATCCATACATCAATACATCCATACAAGCAAACAATCTAATAAGTAAGTAAGTACTGCCTTTCTGGTTCTCTATTAGATTTACATACTATTATAATAATTATTACATTAATGAAAAATAAATGAAATACAACCCCATAATCAAATATCGCACTTATTATTATTATTATTATTATTATTATTATTATTATTGTTGTTATTATTATTATTATTATTATTATTATTGTTATTATTATTATTATCATTATTATTATTATTATTATTATTATTATTATTATTGTTGTTATTATTATTATTATTATTATTATTATTATTATTATTATCATTATTATTATTGTGGTTGTTGTTGTTGTTGTTGTTGTTGTTGTTGTTGTTGTTGTTGTTGTTGTTTTTTTTATTGCTTCATCAGCAACATATGACTATTTCATGGCAAGATTAATATACAAAAAAAAACCTTAAATAATGTTATAAACAACTTCAAATTTACCTATATTATATTATATTATATTATATTATATTATATTATATTATATTATATTATATTATATTATATTATAGATGACAAAAGTCTTGTCGTCCATCTCAATTGTAAGAACAACAAATAATAACTTGACTTCTAGTTGATCGTTTGGAAAAGTGACAAAAGGTAGATCTGTTGAACTGCATCCCGATCATCACAAATACTTCAGAAGGAACCTGCATGCACCATGATTCTCACAGAAATCAGTTAAGTTTGGTGAAGGAAAAATCATGATTCGGGGTTACATTTAGTATTGAGGCGTGCGAGAGATTTGCAGAGTGGATAGCAACATCAACAGCCTGAGGTATCAAAACATTTGTGCTGCCCATTACATTACAAACCACTGACGAGGGCAAATTCTTCAGCAGGATAGCGCTCCTTCTCATACTTCAGCCTCCACATCAAAGTTCCCGAAAGCAAAAAAGGTCAAGGTGATCCAGGATTGGCCAGCCCAGTCACCAGAAATGAACATTATTGAGCATGTCTGGGTTAAGATGAAGGAGGAGGCATTGAAGGTGAATCCAAAGAATCTTGAACTCTGGGAGTCCTGCAAGAAAGCGTTCTTTGCCATTCCAGATGACTTTATTAAAGGTGCATTATGTAAGTTTGACACCCAGTGGTTGAACTAGGTATTGCACTCCTGGATCATAATAAAAGTACGCTGGGATGCCAGATTGTGTACAGGAGCGAGTGATTTAAACTGTGTTCTAAATAAAAGCAACGACACGCGATAGAGGGAATATTTTCCATATTAAAAGGAGTTTTTGTCCTAACCAACACCTCGAATTGATATATTAGAAATGGCTTCTATTTCTCACAGCTGAACAACAGAAACCTATGACAGCTAGATCACCTCAGGTAAGCCTTGTGTGCTTTATTCTGTGCTAAATGCTAACAATGCGAGTTTGAATGCATTTTACATGGCATTTGTTGCCATATACTGAAAGCAGAAAGTTCACCTCAGATCTTGAAAATACAATAAACCGTCTGAAATTGAACTTTAGAACTAAACACATATGAGTGATTCAGCATCTACATTGATGTTAAAGTGGGTTAACATGTATTAAATAGATTCTAAACCTTACCGTTTCGTGAGCGAGTGCATATTCTGTGCTTCTGAAAGGCTGTATTTACATTTCTGCCGTGTCTCGTCTGGTGCAAACAGCCAAATAGCTGATCACTGCCTCTCTCGTCACAGCGTGTTGTTAGGACACGCGGTTACAATGTAACCTGCTCACCTAATGTTTACGTTCGTAATATTTATTTAATTTGCTAATTAATAACCTCATGTGGAACTGCATCTGTCTCCCATACTGTTCTTTTTGGTCACGGACGCATGCTTTCAGAGTCTTACTGAATGAATGAATGAAATACGCTGTTTTCCAACAAGGCAACCCAGGGTGCTGACATATAATTGGCTAAACTGGCATCGTGCATATGAAATTTATCTAAACAAAGACAGCGTTCCGGCACGGAAAACCCATTTTCAAAGCAGAATATCTGACTTCAGCATTGTTTTTCAGTTAAACAAGTATGTTCACTTGGGATGTTTTTTAAATATCTGCACACATATTATGGTATTTTTATGCTTTAGAAGAGTCAAAAACTTACATACAGCACCTTTAATAAGTTATTTGAGTTATTGCAGAGATGTATGGATGCAGTCCTCCAAGCTCATGGGAGTCAAACCCAATATTAATTATTTTCCCACTGCACCATGACTTTATATTTTATACTGTACATTATTTCTGTTAAGTGACAAGACTTTTGTCTAAACAAAATCAGACCTTGCTGTCCTAATTATATAATTAATAATCAAGGCATGATCATAATTTATTTAGGTAAAACAAGCATAATCTAGAGGTCTTTGCCTTCCATATAAGCCACTTCTGATACCAAATGATCCACTAGAAGTCAAGTTATTATTTTTTGTTCCTAAAACTTGGGTAGGTGACAAGACATTTGCCACGTAGTGTACTATGTTACAATTAATTTATATTTATAAAAAAAAGATACAAATGAAACACATTTCAAATAAACATACTGTAAAATAACACATATTTAGGACAAAATTCAGATGTACTAAATCTATTTATTTTATTATTATTTTATTTTATTTACATTTTTTCTCAAACTGTAATAGTAATAATTTTGCTCTAAATCCCCTTATAATCTTTTGTAGTTCAGATCATATTTACTGTACTGTATCGTGTAGTTTTGATTATGGTGTTTAATGATGAAGGCCTGTCACACAACCTGTCCAGTTTGGCATGTGTCTACTTTGGCAAGAATTTAGCAGGTGAGATGAATGCGTGCCAAAGTCATTGATTGGATTGGCAAAAACTTGATTGTAACAACAAGAGATACAGCAAGCATTTTTTCCTTCAATTTTTAAAACTGAAATTGGCAATCTTAATACAGTTATGTGATGTTCATTTAACATTACAGTTGCATTTTATTCTTGCTACTTAGCATTGCTTTCTGGGATTAAAACAGACCTGCAACTCATCCAGTTGGAAAGCAGATTACTGTCTACATAAATAGAGAATGTCTTTGGCACATTAAAAGTCTGCACACTGTTGAGGGTTACGTGTATTTGGTCTCCTGGAGATCTTGGACACTTCATTGTAGTCCAGTTTCTTTCTTCTGATCCAGGTGATGTAGTCTCTGTGAAAGAGAAGAGTGGAATAAACTAAACTTTCACAGTGTTACAGCATGCGTACTGGAGATTTCTTAAAATTTTTACCCCCTTTTCTCTATTCTCTGGACTCTAAGTTTTGCTCTATAAGCCATTGTGATACATCAGATCACTCTTGCTTAGTTCTTTCTCTCGGCCTAGAGCAACTTACTGCATACAGTTGCAAAAACACACATTTTCTGGTAAACGCAGCACTTTAAAAAGTTAAAGAATAATAACCCACATTAACTATATGTCTGTCCATATGTATAGAAGTTAATATGCCTAAGGATGACAGCTGTTATATTTATGACATATACTTCTATAAAAAAATGAGTGTAGTGATAAATCCAAGATTTTGATCCAAGAAGTCACTCATTTTCTTCAGTAGACCAATTTTATTTGAAACCATGGACTTTGGTTGTACCAGCCCTTTGAGAGTTAAACTAACTAACTAACTAACTAACTAACTAACTAACTAACTAACTAACTAACTAACTAACTAACTAACTAACTAAATAAATAAATAAATAAATAAATAAATATATAAATATATAAATAAATAAAAAGAACTTGTGGCTTCTGATGATTTGAAACTAAACGATTGATTCAGGAATTATTTTAATGATTTATAAAAGCAGTTGTTATTAAATTAAACTGCATTTTTAATATTTTAGTTTAGTTAATAAAAAAATGCCTTGGTCATAAAAAAAACATTTATAAAAAGAGAATGAATCAGCATTTTGTATTAATTACTTCTGTAATTTACTGATTTATTCATACAACTTATTGTTATTTTTTAATGAAGGAATAGTTTAATGACTCTTGACTTTAAGTTGCTTTGTGACTGAATAAATCATTGCTGTTGAACGAATCAAATACATTAGTAGTTTAATGACGGTGTCAGCCGTTTGCTTTGTGACTGAATGAATCAGTAGTTTTGAATGAATCAATTCAATGGATAGTTTAATGATTCATGACTCATTTATTTTGTGACTGATTGAATCAGTGTCTTTTTAATGAATTAGTTCAATGAATAAGTACATGACTTAAGACAGTCATTTGTTTTGTAACGGGAAGAAGCTTTGTTTTTGAATGAATCAGTTCAATTAATATTTAATAATTAATGGCAATCATTTGTTTTGTGACTGAATGAATCAGTGTTTTTCAATTAATCAGTTCAATGTATAATATAATCACTCATGACCGTCAATTGTTTGTGACAGAATGAATCAGTGTTTTTGAATGAGTCAGTTCTATGAATAATTTATTGACTCATGACATTCATTTGTTTTGTGACCAAATGAATCAGTGTTTTTGAATGAATCATTTCAATAAATACTTTAATGACCATTTTTAATGACAAATTGTTTGTCAAATAATTTACTGGCTCATGACATTCATTTGTTTTGTGACCAAATAAATCAGAATTTTTGAATGAATCAGTTCAATGAATAATTCAATCACTCTTGACCCACAATTGTTTTGTGACTGAATGAATCAGTGTTTTTGAATGAATCAGTTCAATAAATAATTTAATGACAATAATTTGTTTTGTGACTTAATGAATCAGTGTGTTTGAACGAATCAGTTCAATTAATAATTAAATCACTCTTGACCGTCAATTGTTTTGTGTCTGAATGAATATAGGTGCGTTTGACTTAAAGTGGTGCATGCTGGTTAGAAATTTTGTCCGGATTGATGCTGCGCCAACGCCATGTGACTGTCACATGTGGCATTAAAGTACCGCGACAGCGCTCCGAGATCAGACGACTGACTTAGCCTGTGCTGCGTCTGAAGAGCATCTGCACGAGCTCTGATGACGACACCGATATTACACGATTGGCCGAGTTCACCGCATGACCACAACCACATGTGTTTCGGGTTTATTATTGAACAAATTCCGTCTCACAAATTTCAAAACAAACAATTCACTTTTTATACCATCTCTATCTTGTACACATCATGCTTATTAAAAATCTACAAATATTTTACTGCAGTATCATCTTTAGTTAAATAATCTGGTTATAAAGGCTAGATTGTTTGCACAGGTTTATTTTCGACCTTTTTTTATACAGTACAGACTATTTACTGTATTCAGCTTCATAAACGATTTAAATAATATATTGTAGTGAATAACCTAAATATTAACTCAAAAGAGTCTTACAGACTTGTAATAAAATAATTATCATCATTGATCCTGACACGGTTTCTTAACAAATAAAGAACTATTTTATTAAATAATTATAAAATAATTTTTAGGATTATAAAATATATATTTTATTTCCTGTCTAGCTGTTTATTCAGTTTTAAAAGTGACACTGATGTACCTGCTCTTTCTTACTTCCACTTAAAGTGTAGCTCACTTATTTTAGAAATGTCCTTTTGTTCAATCTTTTTGGATTAAAATGCTTCTTTGAAAATGCTTTTATTATCCAAAATAATCTTAATCATTGTATAAATTAATCAAAACATCTTGTTTTGGGTTTTACACAATTATCTATTGGAAAGTTTTATATCTATAAATGTAAATAAATGTAAACCCCTTTTTAGCATATTAAACAAGAACTATTAGCCTAGAGTGATGTTTAAACTCCTAGAATTTGTATTTATTGCTTTGTATTTAATAGGCCTGTTCGTTTTTGTGTTTATATTACCCTTTCGTTTCCCCTTATTTCTCTCATGCGTTTGTAATATATTTAATTCATAAATCACTTATTGTTTAAAAATGAACTATAGTTTGTAGAGACTGTATTGTGTTTTATTTGTAAATATTTTGTTGTTATAAATAAAAAATAAAAAATGATGATGACGCCATGTGATCGGTCATCATGACTGCCGCAACTTTGAACCCCGAAGTGTCCGGCTTGACGGCTCCATTTTTAACTCCGCCCCCGCCTGCGCTCGGCTAATCTCGTTGATCACCGGCTGCAGCTGTGCTTCATGTCGAACGCACCTTATGTGTTTTTGAATGAATCAGTTCAATCAATAAATTAATGACTCGTGACAATTGATTTGTGACTGAATGAATCAGTGTTTTTCAATGAATCAGTTTAATGTATAATATAATCACTCCTGACCTTCGATTGTTTTGTACTGAATGAACCAATGTTTTTGAATGAGTCAGTTCTATGAATAATTTATTGACTCATGACATTCATTTGTTTTGTGACAGAATGAATCAGTGTTTTTGAATGAATCAGTTCTATGAATAATTTATTGACTCATGACATTCATTTGTTTTGTGACTGAATGAATCTGTGTTTTTAAATGAATCAGTTCAATGAATAATTTACTGACTCATTGTTAACAAGCCTTAATATTTATGAACTACAAATATATGTGTAATTATAGCACACGTAAGTTCCTTGTCACTGCAGATTTTAATGCGCTTTCCACTTTACCTCTATTATGATATGCTGCATTTAACGCAGACACTGACAAATAAAGTGTTACACAATCATCTTCTCCATCTCTTTCAGTCTCTTTCTCATTCAGATCACCTCACTCTCAGACTAACACTAGAACTAACACTTCCACATCCCGCTAAGCTAATTCATCCCGCCTGCGGTGCTTCAACAAAGCTGAAGGATTCTTTTAACTCGCATTAATCAGTTTCATTGCTGTTTAAGGTGCAAGTTGACAGTGTTTTTTTCCCTCCCCTCCTCATCCAAACTTTGTATTCATAGCCCCACAGATGACTCGGACACGTGTGACTGGACACTGCGAAAGTTCACCCACACAAAACCTTTCAAACGAGCGATTGCGAAGAAAAAACCTGTTAGCCATCACATCGAGGAGCTAAAACTCTCATTAACATATTAAATGAAGTGTGACATATTTCGTAGAGGATGACTTCCCATCAGTAATTAGGCCCCAGAGTCAGACGCGCAGCAGCAGAGGTGAGTCTCCCTTCAGCTCTGACAAAAGAGGAGGCCAGTCGACTAATGAGAGAGAGCTTGTCTATGACTAAAACAGATGGAGCTGTTATGCGTGAACACTAATACGTTACAGATAATTGCAGTCAGGGAAATAGGGTGCGAGAAAAGGGCACAAGGATCAGAAAAAAATTGCTTTAAAAGGGAATCAATGTCAACATGACAATGAGAAAAAATGTAACGGGGTTAAAATTAACCCTTTGACATCGGCTTTAATCTCATCAGATACACACAGTTTAGTTTACTAGTACATTTACTCTATTTTTCTCCCAGTTAGCCACTTACTTGCAAGCATTTTGGGAGAAGTTGACGAATTAAAGGGCCCCTATTTTGCATTAAAAAAGGTCAAATTTTGGTTTTGGTTTCATTGTCTTATAATATGCATTTATTTTTACCTAATTATCCCAGCGACTCCCATATGAATCGTTCAGCGATTCATTTGTTCCCAAACCCCTCTTTAGCGCGAAGCTAATCTGCGCTGATTGGTCGGATGACCCAGTCTGTCGTGATTGGTCGACTGCGTTCAGCACGAGATGGAGAGAAATGCCCACCACAGCCACAGTATTAAGTAGCAGAAAGTATGAGAGCCCAGGAATGCAATAAAGCAATGCAGTTCAACACCAGCATATTACTCTACTCTTACTCCTAACCCCAAGTAATAGCGACACACATTCAGTATTAATCCACACAGTGGCAAAAGTTGAACTATTTTGAAAATTGACCGCTCTGCGTATGTGAGGAACAGCCGATGGTGGCCACAGCAACAAACAGCAGAGGATCACGAGTTCAGAAACACATTTAAATCGGTAAAGGAAGAAGAACGTGTAGCGTTTTTAACGTGGTTTTGGACGCAATATGTTGAACAGCCCCATACAGATTTAACCTGAGAGATACAGTACAAGCACTGATCTATAATCGATACGTGATTACAAGCCACGCGGGGCTATTATAGCTTATAACACACAATTAAAAACATATTTTGCAAAATAAAACGAGGCAACTATTTTAATCACACGTACATGTTATGATCCGGAGTAAACAGAAACAGGTCCATATAAACTGTAAAAGTTACTGACAAAGTCCCTGTCAAAGTCTGACAAGGTCCCATAGTCTCTGCTGCTCCTTTAATAGCAAACGGCTGACGAATACCGCGTTGCAGCATAGGTTATTGTATCAATCATCAGAAAAATGACAGGAACAAATATAACACTAGGTTGGCTATGATGTGGTATTGTTGTGAAAATGAACTTTAACCCTTTATTCCCCTCAGCCGAATCTCCATCTGTCAGTGATAGTCATCTTTGCGTCATGATCATAGACTGTAAAAGATATGGACGTAGTATCCTTGACGTCACCCATAGGTTTATGAACAACCCAAAAGAAGCTACTAGAAGGCGTGGCCGACCCTCGCCATTTTGTTCGCGCGTCATCGCACCAACCCCGGGCATACCATACAAGGGCAAAGAGGCGGAGCGTGAGCGGATCTACAGACGCCCTGCTTAGACGGGCTTTCCTAAAGGAGAAACGCTTAATACTTCAACACCTGCGACTCGTTTGTGTTCTGACCACATGTGCTTGGTTGTACACTTTATCAATAAAGTGTTTAGACTTTTAAAAACACTGTTTCATAAGCAACGTCATAAGCGCAATGCTTAGTGGCTCAATGCATTACACATTGAGCCACTAAGCATTGCGCTTATGACATTTTTCAATAGGAGGAAAGTGCGAATTACTTCCAAAAACTTCAGATATAGTCTGTGTTAGTAAATGCAAGGCTAATTATAAAGTCCAGGCAGAACAATGTATGACAACGCTTCAGATGACTGTTCTAGAGCCTACAGCTAATAATCTGTCCGATTCTGGAGTGCATTACAGCTCTAAAGAACAGTATAAATGATAAATGATCTTAAATAAAACAAATACATTCATAGAGATGGTATATAATTATAATTTCACTCACCTGGGAAATGGAGGCCACGTGAATGGCTTGTGAGCACAATTAAGTGCACACAGCATGCCATATCATCTGATAATTGTAGGAAATAATTCCAAAAGGGAACTGACTGTGTAAAGCCACATAAAACAACACAGAAATACGATGAATATGCCGAGATCAGTGGCTAATCAGCCGTAATCAGCTGAGGTGAAGTGACAGCGACCAGCGAGACCTAGCTGTCACTCAAGTGGCCACGCCCTTAATTATGCAAACTTAATATAACCTAATATAAAGGAAACGGATGAGTTATACAAAAATTCACCCCCCTCACAGTTGTCACAAAGGGTAATAGTAGCTATATGAACCAAAATCGTTCTTTGTACCAGGCTGTAAACACCTTTTTTATGCTGTAAATTTGGCCATTCTAGCAGTGGGCTCAATAGAAATTTGCTCTATTATGGAGCCAGGACTAGCGGAACTTCGATGAATTGCAGTTACAGTTACTTCCGTATTGGCTTCCCGAGGGAGAGCGGGAGATTGCCGCTTGGTCATGATCAGTCCCGTGATCCCCCGCACCTCTGCTAGTGTGTGGAGGGAAAGCGCATGCACATTTTACCGGAACTGGAACAACATATTTAGTGATGTACCGTATCGACGCCGATGCGATCAATCAAAAGATCTGAACCCAACTCGATTTATTTATTCAACTCTGAGTCGACTATTCCGCTAAAGAATCAATAGTTTTAAACAAGGTGCACTTTTAGATTTAAACCTCTGCTGTATGTTTTCATTCACTTAGTGCTGTGCTACACACTGCATGGAAGCTCTTTTCCAAAAACCCATAATAGGGGCTCTTTAACATGTTGTAAATCCAGCAGCTCTAATCTCTCCCTGAAACACAAACTAACATGGTGGCATCCATGACCAGTGTTGCAAACCTAGCAATTTTTTTTTTGCTATATTTAGCAACTTTTTGTACTAACCTAACAACATTTTGTTCTAAAAGCACCTAGAAATGAATGTAGCATTTTAAAAATACATTTGACTACTTTTAGGAACTGAGGAAAATGACTCAAATCAAAACAGTGGCAATGCATTGTTTATGGGCAAAAACACCTTGGATGGTAAAAAGTAAACATTGTTCCCAAAAGGTGTGTTGATAATATCCACTTATTTCTTAATAGCCACTCAAATGAACTTAAATGCTGCTCTGCTAGTGTGTGGTGTGAAAAGGTGTTACAAATACTCAATAGTATAAGGTGTTGTGTGTGTGTATACATATATACCATACTGTACTCATTTTTGAGTGGAAGGCTAGAGTAATAAAGGCTAGAGTTTGTACTACAAAATGAGGTAAAATAACCTAGTATTACCAGCATTTGATTTAGATTTGAATTACTTGAAATTAAACAGCAGATTATTTAAACTTTATATATATATATATAAATATATGTAATTTTAATGTTTGTTAGGGAAGTATTCACTGAGATTTAACATGTTTCAAAACCTATCTACAGTAGAATAACTCACACACTGTTTGTTTTCTTTATTTTACAACGCATTGACAAATTGTGTTGTTGTAATTGCAGTAAAAACAAAAAAAAAATCTCACCAAAGTATCTACTGTTTCTGAGAAACACCAAGGTCATATATTGATATATTGATTGCTGTCCAAAGTCATTATAACAGGCATAACACCAAAATACCTTTTGTAAACTCATTTTGACCACTTTCAAGCACCGTACTGTACAGTAATATACTGACATCGGTGAAATGCTATGGAGTATGAGCTTCACTGCTTCAATTCATGAACATAAGATCTTCACTTCAAGGAGTGGGAGGAAAAGGAGAAGAACAGCATATAATTCTTGGAAATAGGCCCTTATTGTTATTATTATTATTATTATTATTATTATTATTATTATAGATTACTATAGTGTTATTATACACTACCTAACAAAAGTCTTGTTGCCTATCTAAATTTTAAGAACAACAAATGATAACTTAACTTCTAGTTGATCATTTGGTATCTGAAGTGGCTTATATGAAAGTCAAAGGCCTCTAGATTACGCTTATTTTACTAAAATAAAATATGATCATGCCTTGATTATTAATTATTTAATTAGGACAGTAATGTCTGGCTTTGCTTAGACAAAAGTCTTGTCACTTAACAGAAATAATGTACACTGTAAACCCTAATGTTGTCTTTACTTAATTAAGTAAAGTTGACTGAACATAACTTAAAACTTTGCATTTTGGTACTATCACTTAAAAATTAAACTTATGTTCATTCGTTCATTCGTTCATTCGTTCGTTCGTTCATTCATTCATTCATTCATTTATTCATTCATTCATTCCGGCTTAGCCCCTTTATTAATCCGGGGTCGTTGGATTCACCTTCAATGCCTTCTCCTTCATCTTACCCCAGACATGCTCAATAATGTTCCTATCTGGTGACTGGGCTGGCCAATTCTGGAGCACATTGAGCTTCTTTGCTTTCAGGAACTTGGATGTGGAGGCTGAAGTATGAGAAGGAGCGCCATCCTGCTGAAACATTTGCCCGGTTTTTAATGTAATGGGCAGCACAATTGTCGTGATACCTTGAAACCCCAAACCATGAATTTTCCTTCACCAAACTTCACTGATTTTTGTGAGAATCTTGGGTCCATGCGAGTTGCAATAGGTCTTCTGCAGTATTTGTTATGATTGAAATGCAGTTCAACCTTCTGCCACTTTTCCAAATGATCAACTAGAAGTCAAGTTATTATTTGTTGCTCTTACAACTGGGATTACGACAAGACTTTTGTCAGGTAGTGTATGTGTTTATATACATAGTATACACAAAAATATAAACCATAACCATTATAGTTTGTTTTATTTAGTAATTGTTTATATAATTTTAGATTATCATGACTCAATTATATTATTTGTGCTAAAGCTAAAAATGTATGGAATGTTCTATACAGCATCAAGGGTAATGTAGTTTGCTATTACACATGAATGAATTCCAATATTAAACAGTTGATTTTGAAATAAATGTGAATAATTTGAACAGATGGGTTCACCAAAAGCATATGCAAACCTTGAAGCTCACAACAAAACTGTCTTTAAAAGTATAACAGTAATTGTTTTTAAGTAATTGCAATAATTTATCTGAATAAAATAAATGGAGTTTATATTCTACCAATGACTCTCGGACTCCATCAAGGATTTGTTTTTATAAATGCCCGATAAAAAAAAATCAGTACAATTTTGTGGTGCAATGATACAATAATAATAAAATAAGGTGTGAATGAGTTTAAATCAACAACCCTTTTCTAGGCAAATCCACTTCAGTTTGAATTCGCATAGTGGCTGAAAGCTCAGATAATTGATCAAATAAATATAACGCATTTATTGCTTACCTTGTGAAAAGTCTGCAGGCACTTAGTTTTTCTTTGCGAGCTATTCAGGGTTTCATTAATTTGAGCCCACATACAGTATATCCTTGAATTATTCATTTGAGCCCACATAAGAGTATATCCTTGAAATAAGCTTTAGGTTTTTAAATTCAATTAAAAGAACTGTATTACTACCTTTCAGAAATGCAGAAACAGTTGCAGTTCAATATGCAGTCAATGATCTATAGTGTCCAACAGCGCTACATTACAGATAGAGTACATAAAAAAACAAGGCTTCTGTACTAATTTAATGTCGCTTATAAAATGGGTCAAGATTTTTTATAAATAAAATAATAATTGTATTTAATTATTTATTTGTTAGTTAGTTAGTTAGTTAGTTAGTTAGTTTGTTTCTTTGTGCAAATACAACCAGTGAAAAATGTTGAACCACAAATATTAGCCTAAACTGGCTCATTGTTTTGAAAATTAATTGTATTTTATATCAGATAAAATAAAATCAAAAAAACAAAACAAAATAAAAAAATCATTTATTTATTTATTTATTTATTTATTTATTTATTTATTTATTTATTTATTTATTTATTTGTTTATTTATTTATTTATGTCAATATGACATTGCTGAACATGTAAAAGGGGTCCTATTAACTCTTTGATGCTGCATGGGATTAGAACGTGGGTCACGTCATAAACTGATACATTCAAATCTGCTTTCCTGCGATTAGAAATACACTGTTTAGGTAACTAGAATGTTTGCTATATTCTTCTGTCAGTTAAACAGCAACTTAAGCCTGGTTTATTCTTCTGCGTCGAGTGATCGGCGTGACCCACGGCGCATGCCTTGCGCGTTGTCGTGCATGTATACTTCTGCGCGCTGTTTGTGTTGCTCTGCAGTAAGACTTCCGAAACGCTAGATGGCAGTAGGATTTTATGTTCCTCTGTGTCGTGTTTCTTCGCTGGTGTTTTGTTTGAGCTCCTTCACGGGACTCGACACTTGTAAACACTCGCTCAAATGGTTTCACGCGGCTCTCGGTCCCGCCCACACTCGTCAGCGCTACCAAGTTGACCAATCACAGAGTTTGTGCAATGTGTCGTTGCGACGTGTAGTTACATTTTTTGAGAGGTGCACGTCCGCCATGGTAAGGGCTATGCGACCACACAAAGGCTGCGCCGGAACATACGCGTGCGCTTAACGCAGAAGTATAAATCAGCCTTTATGGTCAAGTATGAATGAATTAACATGTTGTAAATCCAGCAGCTCTAATCTCTTTCCTGCAGCGCAAACTAACATGACGGCATCCATGACATGTCATATATCACATAATATGATCATTATTAAGCTGTGTATTTATTTATTTATTTATTTATGTACGTATAATGCATATATAATCATATTAGTGTTAACTGTCTCATTGTTTTGAAAATATTTTTTTATATTAAATAAAATAAAATAAAAATTATATACAATAAATAATAATTTATATTTTATTTATTTATTTATTTATTTATTTATTTATTTATTTATCCTGTTGTTTATTTATTTATTTTTGCAGATGTAACCAGTGTTGAACCACAACTAACTGAAATAACTGGTTATTCAGTACAATAATGCAAAAAATTATACATACAAAGCATAATGCATATATGTAGTCATATTAACCTTAACTGGCTCATTGTTTTGAAAATGAATTGTGTTTTATATCAGATTAAGTTAAACTATTAAATTAAATTTGAATTCTAGAATGCTGTCCAGTTGGAGGTGGTCATTAGATATTCAGTTGACTTAGAAATATTGATTATTCAGTCTGATAGTATCTGTGTAGTTCATAAACATGCTGTCATGCTCGGGCCAAAATGCTAATTGGGTTACATTGCAGGTTAATTGATTTATCACACAGGGTCATTTGACTGAGACAATAACATGGGAGCATGGAGGAAGCTGTGCTTATAGAGATGTAAGATATTAAGGTATAAAGATGTAAGATGTAAGGTATAAAGCTATACCTAAATTTATGACATAAATAATGTAATTGTTCTTGTTTATTTGTTTATTCTGAAGATACATTTATTTCAGAAGATTACATACCATAAATTAAATAAATATTTAATTACAGTTTTTCTCAGTCGCTTTGGTGCATTTCTCACAACACTATTTACATTTGCACAACAGTTAATGCATTTCTCAAAACAATTAGTAATTTGTGCACATCATAGTAGCAGTTTCTCATTCCTTTCAACAAATTGCAAATGCTTTTGGACGTGCATCAATAGCTTTCATGCAACTCTCTGCTGTTCGTAACATTATCATTTGCTTATGTCATGTCAGTCAAAATTAACTAAACTTGTGGATGCTGAATAGTCATTCCATATAAAACTAATAGTCCTCATTTCAATACTTGAGTCATTACATACAAAAATGTTGAACTAGTTGTCAAAATCTGTCAAGCTAATTTTATTTTAAAAATGTTAAATCTTTTTTTTTTCTGAAAATGTCTCCTAAATTGAACAATTTGATGAATGATTTACAGACCTGTGTATGTTGTAGGTTCAGTTCCAATATGTACTGCAGTATTGTTTACAGTTTTGCACAGCTCTACCCAAAGGAAGTTTATGTTTGTTGTAAATAAAGGTGTATTTATTCTTTTGCACAATGCTGTGAGTAAATTAGAATTGCAAAGAGTAAAAATGCAGTAAAAATGTGCAACATAAATATTCAGTGTCTTGTACTCAGATACCTCACTAAATGCAGTGATGTCTAACTTTACTGTAGTTTTTAAATGGCTGTGTAAATAGTATGTAGTGCTGTCTTGAGCATTTTCAGAAAGTGTCACCAAAATTTGACTCTTTTTGCATTGGAAAAAATGTACAGAGTAAAGTGTCATAATGAAAACATGACAAAGCCATTTGACTATCTTGTTCATAAACAATGGTGTCAGGACTTTTCATTTTGATGACACTGACACTTTCATTGACATGAATACTTGCTTTTGAGGAATGAGCTCTCCATTTTGAGCAAGTGACGCGCTTTTGCAGGTTATCCACTAGGGCTGTTTCTCAATATGCGTTCTTCAGCGGTCTTGCGTCCTCGTGTTCTCGTGTAACGTCATCATCAGCTGCCAAAGTTCAGTTCCAATAATCAAGATGGCAAGAACAGAGGACGCGTGAAACTTCCCGGATGCGTTCTTGATATTGAGGACGCATCGATGCAGACTTGAGCACCGATCTCGCTCTAGAAAACCCAGAAGTCATTGCGACTGGAGGTGGGAAGCGCAGCATTTTATTTAGATTTATTATTAAAGATTAGAGCTATCACTGATTTACCTCAGGAGTTTCCCTAAATGAAACGGTGAATATAAACATTACCATGGACATCTTAATAAAGGAATAAACACATTAAGAGTGTTTGTTTGCTCAAATTCGTATTAAAATCTGTTTTATTTGTATTGTGCAACGTATATTTATAATGTTTTTATGCATAATATATATTTTGAAAAGGGGAAAACAATAAATCATTGTATAAATGCTGTAATGTTTAAACAATTTTTTATTTAAAACGCGTGAAGGTCACGTGACCATCAGGAACAACCAGGGAAGAACGCAGCATCTCATTTCTCACAGGACGCGTTCTCTGTTCTCGTGGTCTCCCGAGTTCGTTCTACCGAGGACACCTGGCAAGACCAGTCTCCACAAGAACGCAAGTCCGTTCTCAGCGTTCTTGGAATTGAGAAACAGCCTAGGTTTTGCAGTTTGTACTAATTGTTTTGAGAAATGCATTAACTGTTGTGCAAATGTAAATAGTGTTGTGAGAAATGCACCAAAGCAACTGAGAAAAACTGTAAATTAGGTAATGGCAATAACAAATACCTGCCAATAACAAAAATTAAAGCAAGTTCTCAACATTCTTTAGTTTCAAGTCTGAACATAAACAAATGCATATCTATGAGAAATAATTGTATATATCAAAATATCAAAATGTTTCTCAGGATTGTTCTTTTCCTCACTAAATCTGTTGAACCTTTTAATCAGAATTTCAAATACTTGCTTTTAAATCATAGCGTGTAATATTGTGATTCTCCTCATAGCTGCTTGATTTTGTTCATGACTTTTTTTTTAAATCTCTACAGTGAAAATGACTGTAAAAAATAATTCTGAAATGAGTGGGCGGACACAAATGCACTCTAAAGTGCATATTAATGAAGAATAATAATTTATATACTTTTTTTTCTTTTACATGTGCCTGTTCTGTTGGTTTAGGATTTTAGCATGTCACCAGAGTTACACACTGCACACAAAACCGCAGCAGTGCATTGATGAAAATGGAGGGTTTGTGCTGCGCTTTGATTAAACTCTCTCTATTTACACCGCTTTCAATTAGAAAGGCAGCCTGTGTCAGTGAAACGTCAAGAAAATCTAGATTATAATATCTCTCCGCAATCATATTGTCTATTCAACAGCAGACTAAACACGCCACATGCGTTTTTGCATTAAAGCGACACACTGCAGGCAAAAACACTGTTTTTCATACACCTGCCAATTTTGAGATTTTCCACTTTTTGGATTTTTAAAGGTGTTTCTAGCAGTAAGAAAACCTCCAGAATATATTTTGAAGGGTTTCTTTTATAGCCCTTTATCAATTTGTGTCTGTAGGGTTCAATACAATGTAAAATTTAAAATGCCTTTTTCTCAAAATGAGTATATATAAACATATAGGGCCCTATTTTAACGATCTAGGCGTAAAGTCTAAAGCGCAGGGCGCAAAAACATTAAGGGTGTGTCAGAATCCACTTTTGCTATTTTAAGGACAGAAAATTTCACTTTGCGCCGCAGCGCATTGTCTAACAGGGTTGATCTTATTCTCTTAATGAGTTATAGGTGTGTTTAGAGAATAAACCAATCAGAGTCTCATCTCCCATTCCCTTTAAGAGTCAGTTATGTCGCGCCATAGCGCATTTGCTATTTACACGGCGGACTTTGTGAGTGGAAAAACTAAACGCTTCACTAGTGAGAAAACAGAGCATCTACAGCGCAAGAATGAGAGGATGAGCCTCCTCATTCTTTACTTTCACTTTCACTCTCATGGATAAGGAAACGTGTTCTACGCACAGACATCCATTAGCCTTTACATAATAATTTTAATTAGTTTGTTAAGCGCAAAGATTTGTTTTAAAACTATTTCTAAATTCAGTTGTAATTTCCAGCAAACGAATAAATGAGCAATAATAATGAAGTGTGGTCAAACAACTGAGTTATATCCAAACACACATGCTATGCCCCATATGGTCTAAAACCTGGGCAAATCTAAGCTTGTTTTTAATAAAACAAATATAAATATGCATATAATAACGAATACTGCTAATAATAATAATATACAAAAGCAAATTGTCATGAATAAACTGAAAAAGCCCCCCGAGATGAAGAAGGCATGAAGGCAGTAGTTTTTATATTTATGTAGGCTAGAAAATAATAATTTTTGTAATATTTTAATCCTTTAATTCTTTTTTATTTGTAAAGATATTTGCATATTGCTGTACATCCTGTGTGTATTAAGCAATGTTTAAGCGAGGCGCACATCTAACACGCTCTGCACTGGACTTTAGACCTCCTCTTAGCTGATCTATTAAACAGTCTATTCTAGTTTCTCAAAATAGCAACGCACCAGCAATGCGCCTCAACACACCTCCTTTTTTAGACCAGAACGCCTATGGGCGCACATATGCGCGCAATTGCATTTGCTATTTAAACAGTGTGGTGCAAAACGTCAAAATGACTCTTGCGTCGAGCTGAAGCTAGCAAACAACAAGTGCGTCGTGCCTTGCGCCGCATTGCGCCGGGTGTATGATAGGGCCCATAGTGAGTCAAGTCTCCAGTAAATGATTCCTTGATTTAAATGATCAATTCAGAGTGAGTCTTTAGTAAAATGATTCACTGATTTGAATGATCTGTTCAGGGTGAGGACTTTTTTTACTCAAGTAAATGAAAAATCAAGTACTTTTGCACTTGGACTCAAATATGAAGTATCAAAAATATTTAAAAAAAGAGAACTTCATGCTTCTACTGGATCAATATTATTTTATGGTATCTGTACTTTCCATTTGGGTACTGATATCCCCCCCCCCCCCCAGCATTATTCAGTACTCAAGTGTTCAACAGACGACCACAATTCATAAAAGTTTATAACAACTTGAGTAAACAATGAGGAAGTGTTCATTTTTGGGTAAACTATCCCTTTAATAATGTACGTTTGCCTTCCCCGACGTACATATTTCACACTTTTTTGTGTCTCTAATAAGCAGCAGGGATGTAATTCAACTCTTATATGTTGTACTTTTCTCTCTCTCCTCGTCTCTCTCTGAGTAGATTTACTTGGGGAGAAAAAAAAATCAATTTGGTCTTTACAGTGGTTGTGGCCATTGGGAATTATATATATCCAGTGACCTTGCTGCAGGATGGCTGATTTACTTGGCATCGATCTGCAATTTTTTTTATACCCTGCATGCTTTGTTGAGCTCATCTCATACGGCTAATAGGCTATTCTTAACCATCTAATATTCAGCACATGTATATAGACATTATAGCACACGGACAGGTGCTTTCATAATACACTCCTGCACATTATGGCTCTTAATAGTCGGGCTTGATGGAAATATTTCCTACATGGCAGAAATGAGTTTGCACAGATGTCTGTTTTTATGCCGTGTTTGACCTCAGGAGTCTGTCGGGTTCATCGTAACCTTGTCAGTTTGCTTGTCGACTGACATGCGTTCATAAAAAATAAAAAAAATAATAAGCATATAAAATGAAGAGGAAGGTCAGAAATGCTGTTAAAGCAAGGTTTGAAGCAGACTTTCTATCAGGCCTAGGTAGAAGCAAGAAAAATACTGGAGCTTTATGTGTTTAATCTAAATGTATGAGCAGTAAATGTCAGTGTAAAATGGTTGTAAAACGGGTGCTATATTAGAATGGAGACACATGATTGGACCGATGGAAAGATGAGGACTTGATGTCATCATTAGAAAATAATGGTTGTTTGCCACTTCATTTGATGCTTGTGATATATATATATACAGTTAAGTCAGAATTATTAGCCCCCCTTTGAATTTCTTTTTCTTTTTTAAATATTTCCTAAATGATGTTTAACAGAGCAAGGAAATTTTCACAGAATGTCTGGTAATATTTTTTATTCTGGAGAAAGTCTTATATGTTTTATTTTGGCTAGAATAAAAGCAGTTTTTAAGTTTTTTAAAAAGCATTTTAAGGTCAAAATTATTAGCCTCTTTAAGCTATATATTTTTTCGATAGTCTACAGAACAAACCATGATTATACAATAACTTGCCTAATTACCCTAAGCTGCCTAGTTAACCTAATTAACCTAGTTAAGCCTTTAAATGTCACTTTAAGCTGTATAGAAGTGCCTTGAAAAATATCTAGTAAAATATTATTTACTGTCATCATGGCAAAGAGAAAATAAATCAGTTATTAGAAATGAGTTATTAAAACTATTATGTTTAGAAATGTGTTGAGAAAATCTTCTCTCCGTTAAACAGAAATTGTGGAAAAAATAAACAGGGGGCCAATAATTCAGGGGGGTAATAATTCTGACTTTAACTATATATATATATATATATATATATATATATATATATATATATATATATATATATATATATATATATATATATATATATATATACACACACAGTGGTGTGAAAAAGTATTTGCCCCTTACTGATTATTTATTCTTTTGCATGATTTTCAAACAACTTGTAATATTAGTCAAAGATAAACACAGTAAACACATCATGCAGCTTTGAAATGTAGGTTTTTAATATTAAGGGAAAACAAAATACAAAACTACATAGCCCTGCATGAAAAAGTGTTTGCCCCTAAACCTAATAACTCTTTAGTCCACCATTTGCAGAACAACTGCAATAAATCGTCTTTGATAACTTTAAATGAGTCTGTTACAGCACTGTGGAGGAACTTTGGCTCACTTATCTTTGTAGAATAGTTGTAATCCAGCCACATTAGATGTTTTTTGAGTATTAACCAACTTTTTAATGTCATCCCACAGTATCCCAATAGGATTCTAGTCAGGACTTTGACTAGGCCACTTCAAAGGCCCAATCCCAATTCTATTTTTGTACCCCTACCCCTTCCCCTTCCCCTTGGCCCTTACAACCGAGGGTTAAGGGGAAGGGCTTCAAAACTTACCCCTAAGAATTGGGACAGCACTTCAACACCTGTACACGTCATCATATGTCATCGCGATCTCTTGCTTCACATGAGATCAGACGATCGCGACTGCTGTAGTTATTGCATTAGTGTTATTTTGTGGTGTTTATCTTCAGGAAATCACTGAAGGCATATATTATGTTATCATAACGATCTAATGTGGCAATAAGATCGTAACTGTACTGTGTATTTACACAGTGGCCATATTCATCTATGTAAACACACGAAAACAACATTAACATTATAGCAGACACTGTAAAAAGCTCATTTTCAGCCACTAGACTGCTCTGACAGGGTATTCGAGTGTTATCGAGTGACAGAATGTTGTAGGACTGCTGTACAGGAGTTATTATTAGGGATTATAGATCGCGAAATTTAGCGTTTTTTTTTTTTTAAAAGCATGACCGTAAAACATGAACGCGGTTATGAATATACTAAAACATGTGTTTGTTTGTCGTAAAAATTCGTAATAATGACAAAAAATACTAATTTGTGGATCTCCTTACTTCCGGGTTCAGTTGTGTCAGGTGTATTCTGGGAAATATTCTTACCCCTCCGTTTGAAGTGTGCTCCTGGAAAATCTTCGTTCGAAGGGGTGTATACCCCTAGCCCTTAGCCCTACGCCTTCAAGCTAAAGAGAACTGGGACAGCCCTACCCCTTGGCGGGCACGCGCAAAACGAGGGGTAGGGGTAAGGGGAAGGGCTAAGGGGTAGAATTGGGATTGGGCCAAAGTCTTCAAAGTCTTGGACTTAATGGTGTGGTTTGTATCATTGTCCTGCTGCAGAAACCAAGTATGCTTAACCTTGAAGTTACTAACAAATGGCCAGTCATTCTCCTTCAGGATATTTTGGTAGGCAGCAGAGCTCATGGTTCCATTTATTGTAGCAAGTCTTCCAGGTTCTGAAGCAGCAAAACAGCCCCAGACCACCACACTTCCACCACCAAATTTTACAGTCTACTTTTTTTCTTTCCTGAAATGCGGTGGTACTTTTACGCCACACATAATGAGACACACACATTTCAATAAAGTTCAGCTTTTGTCTCGTCAGCAAAAGTCTTGGAGTTCATCAAAATGTTTTCTGGCAAAACTAAGATAAGCATGTATGTTATTTTTGCTCAGCAGTGATTTTCGCCTTGGGACTCTTTCAATACAAACCAATTTTGCCCAATCTCTGCCTTATGGTGGAGTCATGAACACTCAGCTTAATTGGAGCAAGTGAGACCTGCAGTTCTTTGGATGTTGTTGTGAGGTCTTTTGTGACCTCTTGTACTGTATGAGATGTCACTGGAAGGTTCTCCATTGTTTCATATTTTTGCCATTTGTTGATAATGGCTCTCAACGTGGTTTGCTGCATTCCCAAAGCTTTAGAAATGGCTTTATAACCTTTTCCAGACTGGTAGATGTCAAGTATTCTCTTTCTCATTTGTTTTGGAATTTCTACATTTTTGAATGTCGTCATGATGTCTAGCTTTTAAGGATCTTTTAGCTGATTTTAGTTTACTCTGCTTTGTCAGGAAGGTCTTATTTAAGTGACGTCTTCTTATGAACAGGTGTGGCATTGATCAGGCCTGGATGGGGCTAGAGAAATTGAACTTTGGTGTGATAAACACAGTTTGCACACCTTTTCACATAGACCTATTTAGTTTTGAATTTTGCCTTCTCTTAATAATAAAAACCTTAAATTAAAAACTATATGTGTTTACTTGTGTTAGTTTTGAATAATATTTAAATTTGTTGAATGATCTGAAACATTAAAGAGTGACAAACAAAAAAATAAGAAATCAGTAAAAGGCAAACACTTTTCACACCACTGTATGCGTGTATATGTGAGGTTTTTAAATCAAGCCATTCATAAACAAATCAGGAAACATTTGTTTTTATTCATAATTATTTAAAAAATGCATTCATCAGGATTTTTCGATATCTAACCTTCATTTAAATACTTTTATTTTTTGGTTCCAGGCCGGTGCATATGATAGCATACATTCCCAAGGAATTAAATCACCTTTTTCTTCCTCGTTTTGCCAAAAATTACCATCTCATTGTCTCCTGAGGTGGAGGATTTTGTGTCAGTCTGGATTTCAGCTAAAACTCAGTGCAATTACATGAAAAATGCTTACACCTCAGCCTGGAGATGCAATTAGTTGCTATTTGCATTTTGATTTAATGCATCTAAATGGGGTTATTTACAGGAGTTTCCATGCTATAGCGTTTTTAATATATCATGCAAATGAGCAGCAAAAGAAAAGGCAACTTTCTAATTTCTGCATGGCCGTGTCAGAGATGCATTCATTAGAGTAAAATATGGCTGCCTGTTCACATTTGTGTTTGAGCGGATCCTGAGGCGACCAACTTAAATAAGCATCTCATTAAAAGTGGCCTCCGATGCCGTATCGTTGGTGGCAGGATTTTTACACAATCATTGTGCCTGTCGGTGGAAGTTTTGATTTAAGAGCTATAATTACCATTCGATTCAGACATGCACGAGCTTTACTGGAATAAAATACCTATGAGAGATCCTGACGCTCTACAAAAGCACTAAAAACATGGCAGTGGCGAGAGAGACATGGGAATTGTTTAAATAGTTTAACATACAGTGAAAATGCATGAAAAAAGTTAATAAAATTTATGTGAAAAACCAGCCTGATCTCACGAGGAAACGTAAGTATTTTACGTTTTGTCAGTTTAGTGGCTAATTCAATTCAGTCGTATGAAAATGTAAGATTTTAAAAAGGAGGCGTGGCACCTAACCCCACCCCTAACCCCAACCATCATTGGGGGATGAGCAAATCGTACTATTTTGTACGAATTAGATCGTACGAATTCATACGAATTAGCCACTAAATTAAAAAGTTACGAACTGAAGTGAGATTGCGTTGGAAAAACACAATTCTCATGTTTGTCTATTTTATTGAAATATTGTATTTTTTTTTATTTTGTGTACTTTTTATTAAGAGTTCGAATTGAAATGTATTTTAAAATAAAATACCAAATACCTCAGTTTTACATGTACTGTATCAAAATAAACTACAAAATACAGCAGCCACAACAAGTATCAAAATAAAATACTGTATTTTGTATTTTGAAAATACTACAAAATATTTTTACATGGGAGTATAACATTTCTTCACAAACCTTCTATCGATAGGCATATTCGATTAATCCCTTCACTATTAAACTGAATTAGTGAAGTAAACAATGTTTGATAACAACAGCTTTTCTCAGAGCAAGTTTAAGTCAGCCACTTTTTATGTTGTTTGTCTTATTTTCTGGGGCGGCGTGGTGGCAAAGTAGGTAGTGCTGTCGCCTCAGAACAAGAAGGTCGCTGATTCGAGCCTCGTTGGGAAGTTTGCATGTCCTCCCCGTGTTTGCGTGGGTTTCCTCCGGGTGCTCTGGTTTCCTCCACAAGTACAAAGACATGTGCTATATAGTAGGTGAATTGGGTAAGCGTAATTGCGTATGTGTGTGAATGAGAGTGTATGGGTGTTCCCAAGTGATGGGTTGCAGCTGGAAGGTCATGCGCTGTGTAAAACATATGCTGGATAAGTTGGCGTTTCATTCTGCCGTGGCAACCCCAGATTAATAAAGGGACTAAGCCAAAAAGAAAATGAATGAATGAATGAATTTCTTTTTTTCTTGGCATCTACATCAGCAACTCATCCAACACTACTATTATATGTGCAGTTTTCTCATTCCCCCAAGATTATTTCAGTTCTCCTTAAATCAGAAGAGTCTCAGTTTACCCCCTTAGTGAATACCAGTACACGATCTTTAGGTGTTTTATTATTTTAAAGTTCGTCTGAATTTCCACCTGCAGCACTAAGACTGAGAGTGATGATGTTCTGAAGGCTCCTCATCCTGTTATTAGGGACTGAGATTTTATTCCATCTCATTTTATAAGCAAAGATGCTGATGCCGAATTGTACGCTATACTGCCATTACGTATTACTGGTCTAGGCATTGTGCCACATACTATTTTCAATGATTGTTGACTTGCACTCAAGTATATCCATTCCATTTGTCAGTTATTTCCTTTATGTGTGGCTAACTTCCATCCATACTCCAAGCATTGACCACCTTTTAAATCAATTTTCTGTTTTGGGGTGCGTTTCCCAAAACCATCGTTAGCCAACTAAGGTCGCAAGTTCCGTCGTTACAAACATAGTTCTTTGATTAGCTGTTTCCCAAATCCATGGCTCCAACGAACATTCGCAAACTGCGTCGCAAACTTGAGCCCTTGAAACGACACCTCTGGAGCTGTAGACAAAAAGCATAGTTCCTGGCTGTGTTCTATTCCCACTTATCCCCCCTATGCCCTATTCATTTAGAACATTCTAACATTCAAAGTTGGAATTATTAATAATAAAAAAGCATTAAGGTCATCTCTCTTAGGTGTAATTTGCTTTCAAAGTATTTTTACAGTTCAGTTTTAGCGATCTTCATGTTTACAATTGTGCTCCCTTCGCGGTGCACTTTGAAAACATTGATATCATTTTGAACACAGCCTCACGGCGAAAACTATAGGTTTATTTAAAAGCGGAAATTATGTTACGTCTCCAAAGCTTGTGAAAATAAAAAACATAGCATACGTTAATTCTTTTTCATTTTATAGTGGGTTATTTATTAAGTATCTCTACTGTATATGACATGGGCCTGTTGGTTAGAACTTTCTGCTGTGGTTTGCATGTGTCAAATTGTAATTTTTAAAAAATAAATAAACAATATCTTAAATAATAATAATAATCATCATCATTAATATTATTATTAAAGTAAATATATTTATAATAAATCGCCTCATTATTTATTTATTTATATGATTTATATATGATATTAGAATAGTGTTAGCTTTTGTAAGTGATTTTATGTTTTAGAATAGAATATGTAATGTTCAACTTCTCAATAATATTAGTAAAGCAAACATTGGCCCTATATGTGCCATTTACATTTATTTTATTTAATATGGAAAGCGAGAGGATGTTTTTACCAAAACTAATATTGGATTTTATTTGAAATGCGTGTTTGTGTAAAACAATATAATTTGCACAAAGAAATGATGGCGTTCTTCTCTAAAGAAGTTACTCCACCCCATTTAGAGCATCATTATGGGCGTTTTACGTTATAACTAACGTGGTTCAAGCGATGGATCTGCGACAGAGAAACTAGGGGTTTTGGGAAACACTCGTCACTACATCGTTCTTTCCCCAAACGATGCATCGCACTATGATAGTTCAGCCGCGAGTTACGTCGTTGTTTGGGAAACGCACCCCAGATCTTAAGCCTTAATTCTTATTCAATATGTTTTAATAGTTTCACTTTGAAAGAAACATTAATTGAACTCTCAATTTAATACAGAAAATAGAGTAAATGTATAGTATTGGTGGTTCATTCTGTTGTGGCGACCACTGATTAATAAAGGGACTAATGCCGCAGTCATTTTAAAGTTTAAACTTGCGAAATTCTGTTGTATGATGCTGCGAAAAGGGGCGGGATTAAACAAGATGATTAGACATTTAAAAGAGCGAGCGATTGTATCATATGTTAAATTTCTGTCCAGAGAGGTCAAGTTTCGATCCTCGATTGGTCTCACGCAGTCAAGTGATGTGATTTCGCAGGTCAGAGTTCACCAAACTTGAACTTTCCAACGTAGCGACCTCCGAAACTTGTCGTACAAGCTTAGGTTTCCGGTCTGACGCATTCGCATGCGTATGAATGGAAGTCTATAGGGAGAAAAGTCCAATGTGACCACAGCTTAAGCCGAAAAGAAAATGAATGGCTGAATGTATAATATTGTAACAGCCAGGCCAGGTTCTTCCCACTCACAGTCCCCGTAATCACTCCGAGCTCAATCACCTGTATTCTGATTAGTTTCGCACCTGTACATCCCCAGTCATCACTTCTGGACCAGCACTTCACTCCACTCCATTCAAATGCTCTCATGGTCATTAAATCTATATTGTTTAAACTAAACTTACTGGTCTCGTTTCCTTATGATCTCTAGTGTCTGCGTCTCTCCCTCCTAGTGTGGTTCCCTCCTGGTCTCATCTGGTTGTTTTTTCCCTGATCCCTCTGTGTACCTGGCTTTATCTCCTCCCACGGTGCCTCCAAATCACCTTGTCAACTTTCACACATCTCCAGCAGTAGACTTTCAGTATTAACCTGAAATCCATTTCAATTAACTGTTATATTACTCACAGCTCTGGTCTCATATACATAAAAAATATTGTAATTATCTATTAGTAAATATTAATATTTTTATTTTTATTATTTGCATTGATGTGTCTGATATTTTATAATTGTATATGTATTTATATGTACTTTTTGAACAATAATTGCATGACAGAGTAAGCAAGTTTTTAGTTTGATATTCCTTTTTTATTAGAATTTTTTTAGCTGTTTAATTTAGCCCTACTATTTATGTCTGTCTTTGTGTGTGTGTGTGTGTGTGTGTGTGTGTGTGTGTGCGTGCGTGCGTGCGTGTGTGTGTGTGTGTGTGTGTGTGAAAGAATATACATGTACTGTTATTAGAATTTAGAAATTAATTTAGTTTTCTTCATGATGTAATCAGACCTGTTGAAATGCTGTTCATTGTATATTCATTGTACATTTTTTTTCTTGCATTTTTAATTAATATATTTTAAAGAAGCTTTTTATGTCACAAATGTGTATCATTAGTCATCACAGACTCATAGACTTACATCAGTGACCCAAATACTGGTGTTCAGTAGAAATTAATTACTTCAAATGAATTGCTTTCATGCAATCTCCTCCAACGGCGTCTCCAAAAGCTCATGTCCAGCTCTTCAGCCTCCATCTGTTAATCCACAATCATCTCCATACTGTTTGATGAAATCCCCTGAATCAGCACTTGAGTGCAAACAGTAGTGTGGGTTATTTGATCCTTTCACGCAAAACATAATCTTTGTGAAATTGATATAATAGTTGTTTAGTGAGATGCCTGCAATAAATAAATAAATAAAGTATGATTCTTCATGAGAGAAAGAGGCTTTGTAGAAATTAATTTACTTTGCCGAACATGAAGATCCTGTGCAAATATCAACCTTATTTCGGCACTCTCTTGATACTCTCAGAGAAAAGCAGTTCTCTGAGGACAAACACAGTCATATGTTTTCGCAGCCATAACCTCATCTATGCAATATAAAACATATGCCAGAGTAATTGGTGGTTCATTACACTGTGGATGAGTCAGTGACTAAAATGAATCATGGACTAAGCCAATGGATAGAGAGTGAGTGAGTGCATTGCATCTAATCACATTGTGCTGCACAATCTTGATTCATTCTTAGAATGCTTTAATATACACAAGATTGGATGAGATGTTGCATCGCTTTTGGGGGAATTTGGTATCGTATTGCATCTGTTTCATATTTATATTTAGTGCATCATCAGTATTATTCAGACATAAAACATAATTGAACACATTTTTGCCCAGTGTCATTTTTATGGTGGAGTCATGAACACTCACCTTAATTGAGGCAAGTGAGGCCTGCAGTTCTTTTGATGTTGTTGGGTCTTTTGTGACCTTTTGGATAAGTTGTTTCTGCAAACTTGAGGTACTTTTGTATCATATCATTTCATATCGTATTGTATCGTATCGTAACGGTAGCTGCTTAATAGTTAGATTTAATGTATTGTGTCATTGCCTATACATCGAGATGTGTATCGTATTGGCTTCAATTCTGAGCTGCACAACCTTGGTTCATTCATAAAATGCCTGAATATATACAAGATTGGATGAGATGTTGCATCGCTTTTCGGGGAATTTGATATCGTATTGCAGCTGCTTCATATTTAGATTTAGTGCAACATCAGTATTATTCAGATATTACATATTATTCATAAAAAAATTTAAAAAAAACTTAACTGGACACATTATTGCCCAGTTTCATTCTTATGGTGAAGTCATGAACACTCACCTTAATTAAGGCAAGTGAAGCCTGCAGTTTCATATCGGTAGCTGCTTAATAGTTAGATTTAAAGTATTGTGTCATTGCCTATACATCGAGATGCATATCGTATCGGCCTCAGTGCTGAGCTGCAAAACCTTGGTTCATTCATAAAATGCCTGAATATATATATAAGATTGGATGAGATGTTGCATCGCTTTTGGGGGAATTTGATATCGTATTGCAGCTGCTTCATATTTAGATTTAGTGCATCATCAGCATTATTCAGATATTACATATTATTCATAAAAAAAATTAAAAAAACTTAACTGGACACATTATTGCCCAGTCTCATTCTTATGGAGAAGTCATGAACACTCACCTTAATTGAGGCAAGTGAGGCCTGCAGTTTCATATCGGTAGCTGCTTAATAGTTAGATTTAATGTATTGTGTCATTGCCTATACATCGAGATGCATATCGTATCGACCTCAGTGCTGAGCTGCACAACCTTGGTTCATTCATAAAATGCCTGAATATATGCAAGATATTAAGCAAAGCCAAAAAAATAAATCTTACTGTTGGTATGTTTGTTTCTTTGTTTTTTTTTTCTGAAATGAGGTGTTACTTTTAGCCCACAGATAATTGGACACACACTTTCCAGAAAGTTCAACTTTTGTCTGGTCTTTTCCCAAAAGTCTGGCAAAATTGAAATGAGCTTTCCATTCGTTTTGCTCAGTGGTTGTTTTTTGTCCTGGAACTTTGCCATGCAAACCGTTTTTCCCAGTCTCATTCTTATGGTGGAGTCATGAACACACCTTAATTGAGGCGAGTGAGGCCTGCAGTTCTTTGGATGTTGTTGTGGGGGTTTTCGTGAGTTCGATGAGTTGTTGCTGCACACTTGGGGTACTTTTGTATCATATCATATCATATTGTATCGTATTGTATCAGTAGCTGCTTCATATTTATATTTAATATATCATGTCATTGCCTATATATCAAGATGCATATCGTATCTATATTTTCTGGATTATGGAGTGATAAAAAATTCTCAAAACCCCTTCTTTAAATAAATAAATAATGTGTCAAAACATTACATATCAACCTGACTACATTCAATGTTCAGCTTGTTGCTCTATCAAGAAAGTATGCAAATTAGTGCATTTAAACATAATGCCTCATTTGCATATTTAAGCATCACATTTGAGAACACTTGTTATACAAAAACAGGTATCCAAATCTTAATATAATCAGTCAACTGGGGAAGTGCGGTGATAAATGTGAGCTAATTTGTTTTTTTACTCCATTCATGCCTTAATCATAATAAATCACACTATTAATTGCTTGTTTTATTAACACTCTGTCTCAGTGTGTCTGTTTAGTCTATGTACACAATGAAAAATAAATTAGCTTATTTTGGTTCCAAATGAATGTTAGATATGAAGCATGATTAATTGTGTGTTTTTTTTTTTACCTGATCTGAAACTTTTGCAGTCTTGTAAAAGAGAAAATATTTATAAAAGAGTGTTGCAGCAGATGGTTTCATTTGCATGTGCGAGTGTAATCACAGAAAAATTGCTTATTTATAATAATAATATTCAGATGCATCTGACCTTGAGTGTCTTTGTGGCTTCACACCTTTAATTAGCTAATTACTTGAGATGTCTGCGTCACTTTTCGGTTCTTCTACCTGTTCAGCCAGAGGTCAGCATGATCTGAGTTTGTACTTTTATCATTTTCTACAGTAATGCTCACAGACAGATGCTATAATCAGAATAGCACCCTTTAATGCTGTCATTTTTAATGCAGATTTTTTCAATATACCTTAATTATATTAGTCATAACATGCGCATTTGCCATATTGTATGCCACTGCAGTGCTAAGAAATAATTTATGTTGATTATGATAAGAGATATGAGGTACAAGGGAAAGGCATTACGTATTCAGTTAAAAGTGCAATATACTGATGCATTATTTGAGCTGCAAACTTGCTATTTTGCAGTAATTTAACCCTCTGGGGTCTGAGGGTTGTTTTGGGGGACTGGAGAAATTCTGATCATACCTGTCAACATTGGGATGTGAAAATAAGGGAGACCCTTTTAAAAGAAAAGCCACCAAGATCAACATGTTTAGTTATTATTATTATTATTATTATTCATTTATTTTCCCTCAGCTAAGTCCTTTTATTTATTAGGGGTCGACAACTTATCCAGCATATGTTTTCCACAGCGGATGCCTTTCTAGCTGCAACCCAGTACTGGGAAACACCCATACAATCTCACACACATACACTTACACTACGGCCAATTTAGCTTACTCAATTCACCTAAAGATGCATATTGTTTTAGGTTTTGTGATTGTGGTATGTTTATTGACGCCATTTACTGTAGTATACAGTAAGTAACTCACTGCTTTTATATTTACTTTTTCTTTAAAGCAGGGGTGGAGGGCGGTCCTGGAGGGCGGTGTCCTGGAAAGTTTATCTCCAACTTGCTTCAACACACCTGCCAGGAAATTTCTAGTATATCTAGTGAGAGCTTGATTAGCTGGTTCAGGTGTGTTTGATTAGGGTTGGAGCTAAACCCTCTAGGACGCTGGCCCTCCAGGACCGAGTTTCTACACCCCTGCTTTTAAGGAAAACTCCACCTTTTTGTTGGAAATAGGCTTTTACAAGTCACCTAGAGTTAAAACAGTTAAGTTTTACTATTGGCGACGCAGTGGCGAAGTAGGTAGTGCTGTCGCCTCACAGCAAGAAGGTTGTTGGTTCGAGCCTCGGCTGGGTCAGTTGGCGTTTCTGGGTGGAGTTTGCATGTTCTCCCTGCGTTTGCGTGGGTTTCCTCTGGGTGCTCCGGTTTCCCCCACAAGTCCAAAGACATGCGGTACAGGTGAATTGGGTAGGCTAAATTGTCCGTAGTGTATGAGTGTGAATGAGTGTGTGTGTGGATGTTTCCTAGAGATGGGTTGCGGCTGGAAGGGCATCCACTGCGTAAAAATGTGCTGGATAAGTTGGCGGTTCATTCCACTGTGGCGACCCTCAATTAATAAAGGGACTAAGCCGAAAAGAAAATGAATGAATGAATGTTTTGCTATTTTTTAATCCATTCAGCTTGTCTTCAGGTCTGGTGGAGCACTTTTAGCTTAGCTTAGCATAAATCATTGAATCAGATTAGACCATTAGCATCTCCACTCAAAAAAATAAGTAAATAAATTGATAATTTCACATTTAAAGCTTGAATTTTCTGTAAATACATCATGTATTAAGACTCCTTTTTAAATATTCTGAGTGGGATCCTAATGCAGGGCTGCCAACTCTCACGCAATCTCAATCTCACGCAGTGTCAATGTCAATCGCAATGTCACGCAATGTCAATCTCACGCAGGGCTGCCAACTCTAACGCAACGAGTATGATTTCTGCGTGCATGCGTCAGTGTTTTTTTTATTACATTGCTTTCACCAGCATTGGTTCGGTTACACACAGAGAATATCGTCTTTCATTCATTAATTTTCTTTTCGGCTTAGTCTCTTTATTAATCCATGGTCGCCACAGCGGAATGAACCGCCAACTTATCCAGCACGTTTTTACGCAGCGGATGCCCTTCCAGCCAAAACCCATCTCTGGGAAACATCCACACACACCCATTCACACTCATACACTACGGACAATTTAGCCTACCCAATTTACCTGTAACTTTGGACTGTGAGGGAAACCGGCTCGATCTGGCCAATGGCAGCAGGATAACAGACTCTGAGGTGCGAAAGGGTCAAACACCTGCAGCGTGAATTAGATTTACTTCTAAACGGCTTACAGTAAGATTATGTATTAAATACATTTACAATTACGAAAACGAAGGAGGTTTTTGCTGTAGTTTTAGTTTGTTTTGTATGTACACAATACAGTTTCAGTTAGTTCTAGCTTTTTAAAAAACTTTTATTTCAGTTAATGACAATTATTTTAAATTTTAGTTTTCATTTTTTCGTTCGTTTTCGTTAACTATAATAACCTTGCTGACACAGCCAGGACTCGAACCAGTGACCTTCTTGCTTTAAGGCCACAGTGCTAACCACTGAGCCAACATGCTGCCCTGAAATTAATATATTTATGCAAAATATTTCCTAAATGATCTTAACATATCACTTCAGTTGTGTCTTTACATCGTTTACCAGTTACATTTAGGATAGATTTTTTATTTTATTTATTTAGAATAGAACAATTGTATAATAATAATAACACTCTTATTTATAATAAAAAAGTATTTATTAAAAAACTATTTTATTTATATTTTTTATGAATTTATAAACAAATGGGGGTGGGGCTTGGTGTGTGTGTGGGGGGGGGGGGGGGGGGGGTGGTTTGAGGGCATAGGGGCAGGGCATTAATTCTCACTCCAAGCTAAAACCAAATGTTGGCAGCTCTGTGCTAATGATCTAATCTAATTTAATAAACTATGCTAGGCTAGGCTAACATTGCTCCTTCCATACATGGAGATTGTCTGAATGGATTAAAAAATGGCCAAACTAAATGGTTTAATTTTAGGTGACTTATAAAATGAGAATATTTCCAACAAAAAAAATTGAGTATTCCTTTAAACTTCCACTTCAAATCAAGAGTAATGTCAAGATTTTCTCTTTCATTTAGTTTTCTCCTCTTTTTCCGGCATGTGTTTTTCAGTAAGGAAACTGCTACATGCCCACAACATGTTGTTCGGTGATAATGAGCTCAACTGTTGAAAAGTGCTAATTTGGAGGGGGAAAATACAAAAATAAATGCTCTTCAAATGAAATGATCTTCGCACATATTTGCCATGTTCTTCTAACAGTCTGCAGTGTCAGAAAGATCTTGCTCGCACACAGCATTTGCCGTCTGAATCTGTGCCTATGAGGAAGACTAAGGCGATGCGTTTGCTTATCTACATCCTGAGATGAGAACCATCCTCAAATCACCAGCCCACGTTTTATTTAAGGATGTAATATGAGAAAACCTCATAAACGGAGCCTCTGAGGGGTCCGATGGGAAATGAGCACAAGATGGGTTGGTTTTAAGTCAGAAGAAGAGCGCAATGATGAAAGAGGATGAAACCGAGAACTAACTCAGCGTTTGGTTGCCGCACTAGTGTTGGTGAAGTAGGCTACACCTGGGACCTGCACTGCAAAATCATTTTTAATCATGATTTTTGTCCTGCTTTCCTGTTAAAATATCAAAAGGAAAATGATTCTGGAAACAGGATATATATATATATATATATATATATATATATATATATATATATATATAGTTGAAGTCAGAATTATTAGTCCCCCTTTGATTTTTTTTCTTTTTTAATTATTTCCTATATTATGTTTATTAGAGCAAGGAAATTTTCACAGTATGTCTGATAATATTTTTTCTTCTGGAGAAAGTCTTATTTGTTTTATTTCAGCTAAAATAAAAGCAGTTTTTAATTTTCTAAACTCCATTTTAAGGACAAAATTATTAGCCCCTTTAAGCTATTTTTTTTTTGATAGTGTACAGAACAAACCATCATTATACAATAACTTGCCTAATTACCCTAACCTGCCTAGTTAACCTAATTAACCTAGTTAAGCCTTTAAATGTCACTTTAAGCTGAACAGAAGTGTCTTGAAAAATATCTAGTAAAATATTATTTACTGTCTTCATGGCAAAGATAAAATAAAACAGTTATGAGAGATGAGTTATTAAAACTATTATGTTTAGAAATGTGTTGAAAAAATCTTCTCTCCTTTAAACAGAAATTGGGGAAAAATATAAACAGAGAGGCTAATAATTCAGACCTATATATACACCAGTAATCTTCCGGTGAACTGTTAACGTGACTTTTTAAAATTTTATACAGTTCCTTTTACAGCATCGATGTCGTAATGTAATTAAAATACAATAAGTTAAATAGACTTTATTAATTTAGTTGGTCAAGCGTAAACGAGATGAAAACCTGCTTACCTCAACAGGCGAGCACAGAATCTCCAAAAAAAATACTGGAGTAAAATAAATGTTTATATTTTAAAGACATGGCGGGGGAAAATGTAATTTAATGCAGTGCTTCTTGTACATTCTGAGAACCACTTCATATCATGTATATATATATATATATATATATATATATATATCAGGCAGTAAAGATCACTGAATTTTAAATAAAACAGACCCTAAACACGATGATTTTGTAACATCATATAGTTTATTGAAAGTGTTTGACCCAGGTTACTGGAAAATTAAAAGTCCTTCTGCATACTTCTTCATATACCCTATTGATTCACTGATCTCATTAGGTTAAGTCTTAAGAATTATAGTGGATACACATCAGTAAAAAAAGAAAAAAGGGTTATACATCAAGGGAAAAAATACATACAAATTGAAATAAATAAATAAATATACAAAAATTATTTAAAATTCATCAAATAATAAATATATAAACCATAATAAAGATTAAAATATAAATAAATGAATGAATAAATACCATTATAAAAATAAGTAAGTGAAATAAATATTACAAATTATAAACATAATAAATATTAAAATATAAATAAATGAATTAATGAATAAATAAATAACATAATAAAATAAGTACAATACATAATAAAAATATTAAATAAATAAATAAATAAATGAATAAAGAGATAAAATAATAAAATAAGTACAAATAATAAATACATAAGTAACATAATATAAATAAGTGAAATAAATAATACAAATTATAAATAAAACATAATAAATAAAATATATGAATAAATTAATGAATAAATAAATAACATAAAAAATATGTACAATAAATAATACAAATATTAAATAAATAAATCAATAAAGAAATAACATAATAAAATAAGTACAATAAATATTAAAAATAATAAATAAATAAAACATAATCAATATAAAAATATAAATAAATGACTGAATTAATAAATAAATAGCATAATAAAACGAATACAATAAATAATAAAAATATTAAATAAATAAATGAATAAAATAATAAAATATGTACAATAATATTACAAATAATAAATACATACATAAATAACATAATAAAAATAAGTGAAATAAATAATACAAATTATAAATAAAACAATAAATATAAAAATATGAATAAATGAATGAATAAATAATATAATAAAATATGTACAATAAATAATCAAAATATTAAATAAATAAGGAAATAAATATATAAATAAATGAATAAATAAATAACAATAAAAAGTACAATAAATATTACAAATAATAAATAAAACATATAAAATTATAAATGAATGAATGAATGAATGAATAAATAACATAATAAAACAAAGTACAATCCACATTAAAAATAATAAATAAATAAAACATAATAAATATAAAAATATTAATAAATGAATGAATAAATAACATAATAAAATAAGTACAATAAATATTACAAATTATAAATAAGACGTAATAAATATAAAAATATTATTAAATGAGTGAATTAATAAATAACATAGTAAAACAAGTACAATACATATTAAAAATAATAAACACATAAATAAAACATTATGAATATAAAAATATAAATAAATGAATGAATGAATAAATAAATAACATAATAAAATAAGTAGAATAAATATTAAAATTATAAATAAAGGACATGTATTAAATATAAATAAATAAATACATGGAGGGGGGTGGGTTTATCATTTCTTACAGCACCACAATAACCAGTCATTCTTACCTATTTACTGACTTGCATCCCTGACTGTGCTTTTCAATTTCACCTCTTTTAAAGCCTCTATGAAGCTTTACTCTTATTTCAGTAGACGAGTGATGCCAAATCTGACAAGTGTCATCCATCACTCCACTGATTAACCATACAGCGCATTCAGATACAGCGGCAGGATCATAATTTCCCTCTATGGGAAATGATATGACCAAAATGACGGCATGAAGGCTGATTTGACTGGATGTATCACTTCATTTGAAATGACGTTTGAAGTTAGTCACAGCCGAACGCGTCTCTTTGGTCTTGCGCTAATATTAATAATTACTTCCACACTTCTATGTCCTCAGGATATGGCATTTCATTACATCACTGATATAAAACCGCCGTGCCAAAAAAAAAAAAAGTGCTTAACTGCCAGTTCCAAACAGAAATGGTGTACTGACAGAGATAATGGAGACATTTTCTCAATAGACTGAGCAAGAAAGCTATGCATGATCCCAAAGTCCATCTCTCGCCGTTATCAGTTGCATGCGTAGGTTGACTACTATCCTATTACTTTTAAGGTGCAGTCGCCTTGAAAAAGCTTTTAGACCCATGAATGGCTTTTTTGGTGTCTGACTAGGTAATAGGTTTATGCAGAATGACAAGGATATTATAGCTAATGCTTGTAAGCCAAGCGAGAAATTACCCCACGCTCAAGGTAATGTAACATACAGGAGGCAGAGTCATACCGTGACTATTAGCAACTGTTTGGGCAGGTTTGCTGTGGCCCCTGTGAGATTTGGCCCTTGTTATAATGTGCCGTTTGCGACTTTGAGGGATTCGATGACTTCGGGTCAATGCGGAAAGCACTAATGGAGAGGTAATTTGCCTTTCTGGAAAGTATAAGGGAAATAAAGTGTACTGTACATGAAACAGTGCTGTTATAGTCAGCTGAAAGGATAGAAATTTGCATACGCTCATTGAAATAAAGCTGATATAGAGCATGCAAGATTGACTAAGAACATTTGGACATCATGATGAAATACTATGTTAAATGTTGCTAATGCTATGCAATGCTATGCTAATGTTACAAAGGAGAAACAAAAATCATTAAAGGCATTAACGCACAATATTGTAAATCCTCATTATTTACGTGGCCATAATGAAGGTGACATCTATCAGTGATTATAGGTTGCACTCTTATTCTCAGTTTCCCCTTAAAATGTACAATGTAAACTGTTATTAATATTTACAATATAGTTATCTGCATTTACAACATTAACGTTTTTCAGGCTGGTGCTCTAAACACCCGATCTCTACACCCCTGCCCAACATTAGCATTGATTGGGGAGGTTCTTTTCTCTCCAAAGGCATGAATCTACTAAATGTGCATGGCCCATTACAATTTGCATACTTCCCTCATGACAAAAAGACTTACAGAATTTAAGAGTGTATTCTTGCTTCCAATAGAGATGTTTTTTTTTACATGATTTTGTAAATATTATCGTGAACAAGACTGGATTTCAAACGTCTTATTCAGAAATATTTAGTATAGGTTTTTTGGCTTTGTTTCTGTGACTTTTATTTTCCTTAAACATGCTACCCTTGCATAATCACCACACGATTCATTTTACATTTTTCCAATTTAACTGCAGTTCGGCACTTTCACTTTCTTTCAGGAACATTTCATGCATGTCCCCATGAGGAAAAAGATATTGGATGTGAGTATGAACTGCTGGAAAAGTGTTGTTTAAATAGAATTTGGTGTCTGTGGTCCTTCACTGACTCGTAGGTGCAGAGAATAGTGTCAAACAGCTGTGTGTGCGGCGAAAATCCTACACAAAGGTAATAGTTTGATTGTGGTGTTCACATGTCTGTACTGCACTCTTTAATAATGCGACTAAAATAGGCATACTCCACACGTCTTAATTTGATTTCTGTTTAGTTCGATTATGACTTAAAGGGTCACGAAACACCAAAACACATTTTTTGAGCTGTTGACAGTCATATATGTGTCCCACGCTGCTATAAACACTATTAGGACACATATATTGCACTAAAAAGTGAAAATTTGTTGTTTTTGCGTTATTTTGAGCAAATTTGTTCTTCCGGTTTGAAACGAATTTTTGAAGCTACGTCACGGCCATGAGATACATAGGTGTAAATCCAGAGTGGAGAGTGGCTGTCTGTCTTTTCGAGGACGTTCTGACGTATCTGAGTGTGCGGCATTAATTCATGACAAAGACGTGCTTCAAACCAATCAGCGCGCTCTATTGTGTATGACGTGAAACTTCATTAATATGCATTATTGCTCCGGAGACTGTTTACCAGTTTACACTGTTCAGACGGCAGAGAGACGCCACGTTGTGTTGCCAAAACAAGTGAAAGTACAAGAATTTCAAGACAAGAGTCGTAGGTGTTATTAGTGTGTTGCAATGAAGGTTTTGTTTTCATTTTCCCTCTATGAGAGAGCAGCTGGACTCACGTGTGGATTACAGTGCACGCGACACGCGACAGAAACGCGTTTGTAAGGAACATTTTTACCCGAGAGCTTTTCGTATCTGAAAATGGTGAAATCCTAATTTGCCGCTCGTCTCCTTTTAATAAAAAGACACAGCTCCAGTTTGATTGTCTGTCTACAGATTTGGTAAGTGTTTGCAGTGCAGTGCCCTTTGTTTAAATGCTGCTCTCCTAATGTAAACATGTAAACACAAACTATTCCCGTCGTGCAGGATTTTCGCTGCATTTTGTGACAGGATAGTTTATACACACACGGCTTTCTGATGCTACCTACCTACCGAGTACATAAGTTACAGAGAAATGTGGAGGATTTTTTTTCTCTCATTCGCCATGCGGTATCAAATCAGCCTCTGTGTTTGTTTTGCCTGTGAAACTTAGCGCGTGGCCAAATGGAAACTCTCTTCTATGCAAAATCTTATCCTCTTTCCCTCCCCCGACACTCCCACACTCCCAGAGCTGGACACGCCCAACTTTCCTGACTTTTTTCAAAACAGAGGTGTGAAAACACCCTGCTGAGACAGGGGGTTTCGTGGCCCTTTAAGTCGCATTAAGATCATCAAAAATCACTGTTTACATGGTAGACTCTTAATCAGAGTCTAGTCTAAATCATATTAAAATCGGATTATTGGTGTCCATGTAAATGTACTCATTGTAGCCCAGTTTGCCCAAGGTTATAAGTTGAAGAAACACGCACAACTGTCAGAGCATATCTAAAGGCTCCATGAGCCCCCAAAACCTCTTAGACCGCAGAGGGTTAAAGACACTTAAAAATAAAAATTAACATTTTTCTAAATGCCACCATTTTTTGCTAAATTAGTTTTTGTAGTTAACGATAACAGTTGAAAAATTATACCTTAATAAAAATAACCATAGCTGTTAACCCTCCCGCTTTTCCCAGGATTCTCCCGTATTTTACAATTCTAGCCTGCTATCATCCCGTAAAGGAGGTATTTTCCCGTGTCTCTCCCGTATTTTCAATCTTTTTATGAAGGGTGAAAATAAACATTAAATAGCCGATCCTCTCTATACGCAAACCATACCGCCGAACCACCAGGGGACACCGCTTCCTCTTAAATGTGAATATGTTCTGTGCTTTCATTTTATTTAGGCATAAAAACACTTTGAACTAAATCTAAAAACGGCGGGATTCCTTCCTTTCCATTACAGGCGCCTTTGCCCCTTCTATAAAATCCTCAAAACAGTTGGATCATGTGACTGTCAGACGCGCTCCATAGTGATAAATAGATGCTGTTTCCCAAACGAATTCTGTACACGTGATTTGAAGCAGAACGAAAGTGGACACTGGGTTTTGGGTGCGTGTTTAAATACAGACATATACACATAATAATAATAATATTAATAACATCTAAACATGTTGATCTTGGAGGTCGACCTTTTGTCTTAAATGAGCATAAACATTTAGGAAAGCAATCGAATGCTTTCATTATAGATGTGTGCATTTTTAAGTGACGCCTCCGTTATTTAATGTAATCAAACGAAAAATCTAAACGAGAGATTCATTCACTGCTCTTTGAATCGGCTAAACTGTTTGCTAATTTATTTGCATATTTTACTAATGTTTACTATTTTATCTATCTTTTGTAAATAATAATAATAATAATAATAATAATAATAATAATAATAATAATAATAATAATAATAATAATAATAATAATGAAACAGCTCCAGATGAACATATTTAGTAATTTTGGGAATTTATTTTTATTTTTTTGGGAGTGGGGGTAGGGGTATCCCTTATTTTCACATCCCAATGTTGACATGTATGAGTATAACTGATTATAACTGTATAACTAAATGTTGTTTTGTGATTTTGGTTCGCCAACAATTATATAAGGGGAATTCGATTGTGTGATTTTTAGTCCATTGCATTTGATGTATAGGTTTTCATAGAGCTATGTAAATAACATTAGGTGTTAAATACAATCATTTTATCTTCTTGACATTATTCCAGTTGGTATCATGTCAGAATATACATGCAGGAATTTAAATACATTTAAATATATTTTAAAATAAAATACCAAATACATCACTTTTAATTGCATCAACATAAACTACAAAATACAGCAGCCATAAATGTATCCAAATAAAATACTGTATTTTTGTATTTTAAAAATACTACAAAATACATTTAAAATGGAGCATGAAATTAGGCCTATTGGATCAATACCTTCACCATTAAATTGATTTAAAGAAGTAAACAATGTTTGATAGCAACAACTTATCTCTGCCACTCTGTTCACCTGTAGGGGGAAGTTGTGGCCTAATGGTTAGTGAGTTGGACTTGTAACCCAAAGGTAACTTGTGTTTCTCTTTGAGTTAAAAATTACAATCCATCCATTATTTGTACAGTATAGTCATTCTCCCAAGATTCTTTTAGTTCTTCTTTAACTAGAAGAGTCTCCGTTTACCCTCTTAAAAACACTAGTACACCATATGTAGGTGTTTTATATTTCTAAACTTCCTCTGGATTTCCACCTGCAGCACTGAGACTGAGATTGATGATGTTCCGAAAGCTCCTCATCTTGTTCTTCAGGACAGATATATTATTTCATCTCATTTGTTAAGATGCTGAATTGTAAACTATACAGCCATTATTTATTGATGGTCTTACATACTATGTTCAATGGTTGTTGACTTGCTCCCGAATACACCCTCACCATTTGTCTGTTACTTTCTTTAAGCTAAATTTCCATCCACACCCCAATCATTGACCACCTTCTTAAAAAATAAATCAGTTTTCTGTTCTGATCTCAAGCTCAGGCACATAACTGAGAAAGCGCCAATCAGAGGCCTCATTTTTAAGATGTCATCATGTACTGTAGACTTCTTGCAAAGTATTTTACAGTATTCTGAAACTACAAAAATACAAGAGACTAAAGTATTTTGATACCAAACATTAGGCCATCTTCATGAAACCTGTCAATTACAAATTACAAAATATTATTTATAATATAGGATGCAACTATGAACATGGTTGAAATATCCAGCCTAGTCTCGCCAAGAAACCCTAACTATTTTACGCATTGTCAGAAAAGTGGCTAATTTGTACATATTCTAATGATTTAATTTGGATGAAAATGTACCATTTTTAAACAGAGGCATGCCCCCAAACCAACCGCCAAACCTAACCCTTATTGATTGGTGGATAAGCAAACTGTACTAAATGATACAAATGAAATCATGCAAATAAATACAAATTAGCAACTAAATCAAAATGTTACCAATTGCTGGGAGATCTAATATGTTGCACAGCATAGGCAAAACTGGTAACGCAATATTTTATTATTACATTTTTGGCACATCAATGAAAAACCAAAAATTCAGATGACTGTAAGCTCATGTTCAGACCCTCAGGTGTGTTTGGGGATCGCACTGGAGGTCAGACTCTTCTGCCAGAGGCCTAGCACTTCACATTCATAGGTGTCCATCTCACCACAGGCCAAATTCCTTCTTCAGAGTTACTCTGACAGACTCAAGGCTCAACAACGATTCAAAACAGCAGCGCTCTGCTTGACCTGTCACAACAGCTACTGCTTTATTTCTAAATTGTTAGGCAAGGTGAGCTACAATGCTAATGATTACAAAACATTCAATAACCATAGTGTGGGTAATGACCAGGGCTGAACTACTAGTACGAAGCATCGTTTGGGAAATAAACAATGTAGTGTTTCTTAAAAGTGCAGTTGCTCAGTCGCAGATCTGTCATTTGAACCACATTAGTTATAATGTAAAACATCCATAATGATGCTCTAAATGGGTAATGATGCTCAACATTATTTGGAAAATGTAAAATAATATAAAAAATCTACTTTTATTTATTTGATGCCATAATTACATTTAGATTCAGAAATTATTATTATTATTATTATTATTATTATTATTATTATTATTATTATTATTATTATTATTATTCAGTAGACTATTTTTTATGATTATTTATTTGAAAAGTCTACTTTGGCACACTCAAACCCCTGCAGAAATGTTGCTTATAGCATGTTATGTACAGTACAGATATATTTAAATAGGCTACTATAAATTAACAACCAATTTACGTATTCTATATTTTTTTGTTTTCACAGATATTTCCACTTCTAAATCACAGGTCATCTATAGCTTTTAGTATGAGCCGCGGCTGCTTTCAAAATGGCATAAATGATTCCGCAGTGCACTACGAAGGAAGCGCAAATGTAAAGTTCACTAAAACTGAACTATATATAAAAAAAAAATTACTTTGAAAGCAAATTACATGTGAGAGAGATATCTTTAAGCTCTTTTTTTTTATTAATCATTCAAAGTAAATGTTGGAACGTTTAAAAGAAATAGGGCATAGGGGGATAACTCAACCAGGAACTACAGCTCTAGAGGAGCCGTTCCAACTGTGAACGTCGGATTTGGGAAACACCACATCGCCGAACTATCCCAGCAGGCACACTACTGTGTGTCAACAAGATGACAGATTGACGTTGTACCCTAACGTCATGGGGGCATTGCATTTTGTTTATAAACTCAACTTCAGGCCAACATCAATATCCAACCTAAATTAAATCGAAAATCAATGTCTAATGATGTTACAGGCTGACGTTGTGTGAACATTACTACTATGACGTCTATCAGACATTGGTTTTTAGTTGCCTTATTTGATGAATATGAGTCAGTATTTGATGTCAATATGACGTTGGTTTAAGATGCTGACTCGACGTTGGATTTTGGTCACTTTCAAAAACAACCTAAAATCAACCAAATATCAATGTCATTTAACATCGTTATTGGACGTCAAAATAATGTTGTTTTTAGACACTAGCTAGACATTGAATTTTGGTCACTTGACGTCACGACCTAAATTAAACCTAATATTAACGTCTTATGATGTTTTGTGCCTGCTTGGATAATTGTGATGACAGAACTTGTGACCTTAGTTGGCTATCGATGGTTTTCAGAATCACACCTCAGTTTGGCACTTCCAACAGCATCTTAGGTCAAATTAAAGCAACCCAGGTTGCTGCCATATAATTAGGTGAACTGGGAATGGGCGGAGTTACAGATAAAAACAAGGGCAGACTTTCCGACACAGAATGCACATTTTCAAAGGATATTAACAAATGCCGAGTTCAGACTGCATGATTTTAGCCCTGATTTTGACTTGCCGACAGGTTTTGAGAAATCGCCGACAAATGCCTGAAACCACAGGCAAATCGGTGCTCTTTCACGTGAGTGACAATCACACAGTATGAACTATCAAGGACGCGATATGAGAGAATCGCCGATGAGTCGCCGACACCCGTGAGATATTTGGCATGCTAAATATCTGGAGCTGTAGGCGACTGAAATCATGCCGTGTGAAATGTTTTCTGATTGAAAATAACATCGGTGATCACATACAGCCAATGAGAGAGAAGCATTCACTAGTACGGGTACCTGAAGGCCAGCGGGAGGTTGGGAGAGTAGTTAAAAGCACTTATTTTCAGTTTATTTGGACCAAAAAATGGAGGAAAAACTAGTGTAAATTTAGCAGGAGTACTGTGTCTGTTTGTCGTGTCATCTAATAAATATCACAATCAGCTCAAAAAGTAAAAACAAGTTGAGGAGAGATTGTTAATTCTCTTCAAAAGCCGGGTGACCAACACACATTTTTAAAGCTAAAGCCTTTTTTTTTTCCATTATGTAGTTAGTAACAAAAGATATATTACATGACCTTGCGCTGTTTTCATGTCACTTCTCACGTTTGTTTGGTTGTGGGACGTAGTTTGGACAAAGTTGTCTGTGATTCTTCCTATTGTAAAGTCATACAGTGTAAAATCTCCTGTCGCCAAACCTTCCTACAGTGTAAACACAGCACCGACAGAACGCTAACCCAGATAGTCATGCAGTGTGAAAACATCTGTGACACGACTATGAAAATCATGCAGTCTGAACTCGGCGTAAAGAGTTCAGATGCAAAAAACTCTACGTGCAAGAATGAGCATTTTTCTCAACCTCCTATGTTTTTGTTCAGTTATTTCACATTAAAAGCAATGAAAAGAACCAATTAATTGCCATTAAAATGCAATTACTAAACCGACACACAAGAGTCTGAGAAAAATGCTTATTTTATAAGAAGTGGGGTTTGTTTACAAACTAATTTTGAGAGGATCACGTGCTTATGATTGAACACAGCTGGTATCGCTTAACTCCGCATATTGCGCCAATCAGACACAGAACACAGAACACAGACACACTATAAATTACCAGAGCGCTTTGCTCCAGTCATCTTCGTTTGAAGAATCCCCCCCTTCCACCCCTTCTCCTCCCCTTCTCCGATAGGGTAGCACGGCAGCCAGTGGGTAGCACTGTTGCCTCACAGCAAGAACGCCGCTGGTCCGTTTCCCTCCGGGCCGGTTGGCGTTTCTGTGCGGAGTTTGCATGTTCTCCCTGTGTTCGCGTGGGTTTTCCCCGGGTTCTCCGGTTTCCTCCCACCGTTCAAAAACAGGCACCATAGAAAATTGACTAATCAAAATAGCATTTTAAGGCAACTCTTAGCCTGATATATATTCAGTAGTTCACAGCAGGGGAGTTCTCGAGACCACCCGAGCTCAGACTCTCTTGTCGACCTAAAAACGGGAGGAAGCCCCGGGCTCAAGGATATCCTGAGCTCAGGGCTCTCTCCCGGGACAGCATGCCAAACACTCTTTATTATCAATCATCAGCTAAGTGTGAACTCTTGAAAATTTTAAATGGACCATAGAGGTTTTTGTATCTGAACTCTTCAACTGACTTTAGCATTGTTAATATAATAAACATGTTCATTTAACATTTCTTAAATATCTGCTAACATAAAATGGTACATTATGCTTTAGAATAGTCAAAAACTGTCATAAAGCCTTTAAAATTTCATTTTATTTACATCAAAAGCACTTTATGAACACCCAAAATCTTCTAGTGTTTTTGCCTACTGTGTCTGGTCTTCAACTCCTCCATTCAGCAGTGGCGGTTCGGGACGGTGCGCGGCTCGTGGCCCAGATTGGTGTCGACACATGCGAGGTTCCCCTTTGTCCCCGTGGTCTTGTTCTGGATGTGCTGATGTGGATGAGGTGGGGTTCGGGGAGGCCGGTGGAGTGTGGAGCCCTGAACCCTGTCACTTTGATAGAGTGAATACATTGTGAGAGATAATGGAAACTTTCTATTCAGCGAGGAGCAGAATAAAGAAAGCCTTCCCTCTCATTCATCACCATTGATTACCACCGGCACCGTGTCCCACGGCTGAAGAGCGAGGGATGAGACGCACAGCTGAAGATCAACCCAAAAGCAGACTAAAACTAACAGTCAGCCTATAGATAGATAGACCAACGCTGCCCGATACAACCAGATCAATGACTACATGAATAACATATGCATGTGCTTCAGTAGATAGATAGATAGATAGATAGATAGATAGATAGATAGATAGATAGATAGATAGATAGATAGATAGATAGATAGATAGATAGATAGATAGATAGATAGATAGATAGATACCATATTTTACATTACAAGGTCAAAAGTACAGTATGCGCCTAAGTATGTGCTGAACTACACGATAAATGAAGTACAGTAAATACACAGTCACTGGCCATTTTATTAGGTACACCTTACTAGTACTGGGTTAGACCTGCTTTTGCCTTCAGAACTGCCTTAATCCTTCGTGGCATAGATTTAACAATGTACTGGAAATATTCTTCAGAGGGTTTGATCCATATTGATACCATCATATACCATATGATAGCATCACGAAATTTCCCGTTCCACCACATCCCAAAGGATTGAGTATTTGATGACTGCGGAGGCCATTTCGGATACAGTGAACTCAGTCTGAGATGATTCACGCTTTATAACAAGGGGCGTTATCCTGCTGGAAATAGCCATCAGAAGACGGGTACACTGGGGTCATAAAGGGAGGGACATGGTCAGCAACAATACTCAGGTAGGCTGTGGCATTAACCCGATGTTCAATTGGTACTAATGGGCCCAAAGTGTGCTAAGAAATTATGCCGAACACCATTACACCACCACCAGCAGCCTGAACCACTGATACAAGGCAGGATGGATCCATGCTTTCATGTTGTTGATGCAAAATTCTGACCCTACCATCCGAATGTTGAAGCAGAAATTGAGACTCATTAGACCAGGCAACGTTTTTCCAATATTTTATTGTTCAATTTTGGTGAGCCTGTGTGAATTGTAGCCTCAGTTTCCTGTTATTAGCTGACAGGAGGCACCCGGTGTGGTCTTTTACTGCTGCAGCCCATGCACATCAAGGTTCAACATGTTGTGTGTTCAGAGATGCTCTTCTGCATACCTCGATTGTAACGAGTGGTAATTTAAATTACTGTTGCCTTTCTATCCTCTGGAACCAGTCTGGCCATTCTTCTCTGACCTCTGGCATCAACAAGGCATTTGCACTGACAGAACTGCCGCTCACTGGATATTTTCTCTTTTTTGGACCATTCTCTGTAAACCCTAGAGATGGTTGTGCGAGAAAAATCCCAGTAGATCAGCAGTTTCTGAAATACTCAGACCAGCCCGTCTGGCACCAACAACTATGCCACGTTCAAAGTCACTTAAATCACCTTTCTTCCCCATTTTGATGATAGGTTTGAACTGCAGCAGGTTGTCTTGACAATGTCTACATGCCTAAATGCATTGAGTTGCTGCCATGTGATTGTCTGATTAGAAATTTATATTAACGAGCAGTTGGAGAGGTGTACCTAATAAATTGTCATATGAGTGTAATCTCTCAGATTGATTGATTGATTGATTAGCTGACTGAACCAATTTCAAATATTTAAATAAAGAAATAATTATGACCGATTTATGATCATTTTGGTTGGGTTTGAGGTGGATTTAATTGAATTTATTTATTGATTTAGCTCAATATTGAAACATAAACAGAAAAATGAAACAGTGATATATATATAACCCTAACTGTATCATTTATAATTAAATGGACTAAGCCAGAGGAAAATGAATGAATGAATTTATATCTATTATTTTACATTGACATATTATTATTATTATTATTATTATTATTATTCCTATTATTATTATTATTATTATTATTATTATTATTATTATTATTATTAATTTAGTCATACAGTGCTATTTATTTATTTATTATGGCATTTATTATGACAATGTTTAAATAGATTTTCAATTCAATACATTAAAAAAATCTTTAAAATATATTCTAGATATTTAGATATTAGATTATAGATTATATTTTAATTAAGAGTCACATTGGAATATATTTTTGTAAAAACAGTTCTGACATGCAATTTTTTAAAACTATTTAAATGTAATATTTTAAAATAACTTATAATAAGTTAATAACAAATGAGTAAACAAAATAAAATGTAAGAATGT
>LR812533.1:10369137-10521637 GCA_903798195.1 Danio kyathit
TATATATATATATATATATATATATATATATATATATAGGGCTTGACATTAACTTTTTTGATCACCGGCCAGTGTGGCTAGTAGTTTTCCAACGTTACTAGCCATTCGCCATTTTCACTAGCCACAATTTTCTTGTTGGGAAAATATATTTTATATGCATAAATATGACTTTGGCATTCTAAAATTACTTGATTTAGATTTTGTGGACTCTCAACATGCCTCCTCATTCATTTTACTTTTGTGTATGAGCTTGCTCAGTGAGCATGAGCACATGGGTCATGGTTTCATAATGTTGTATTACAATTAGTTTTTATTTCACATGACTTTTCAGAGCTCAAAGGATTTACCAAATGTATCTCTAACCCCACTAAAAATAAATAAATAAATAAATAATTATTTCTTAGCCACAAATTTTAAATAATGTTAAAACAAGCAAAATATACCTGTATACTATACATTTTATTTAACAAAACATTTCTTAAAAAACAGTTAACACCAGTTAACTACACATAAATGGGAAGTTAATATCCTATATCATGTTTAAATAACGGTTAAAGCGAAAGCAACCGGTGCTGCTTACAAAAAGACCAATCTAGAGCTCTTGAAAGCTGCAGGGCTGTGGGTGCTTGAACAACTTTTTGTCTAGTCTATTTGAAAGAGAACCGATTACATCAGTTGCGTTCCAGACACGGTTGTTTCAAGCAAGGAAACGGGAGCGCGCACGTCTTTTAAACAGTCGCGCGCACGTCTTTTAAACAGTCACATCACATCAGCTGTTGGCGCGAGTGATTATCCTCTCATTCTGTAATCAACCGGCTTTCTTTTGCCCTCACGAACACAATTATTTTTGTCAGTCGTGCTGCTTCTCGATTCTAAGATCGCATTTGCACGAATATTGGGCCATCCTTATTGTCGAACCATGCTTTTAAGAAAACTACAATTTAAAAAATGATTTCCAACCAGCCAAAGTGGCTAGTGGAGGTGGCTGTCTAACCCGCCACAGCTAAAATCTACCCGCATTTGGCGGGTTGGCGGGTGTTAATGTAAAGCCCTGTATATATATATATATATATATATATATATATATATATATATATATATATATATATATAATGCACATCTGCATCTACCTTAGAATTGCATTTCTCAGCACCTGCAGTTTCTTCAAAAACAGCCATCAATTCAGAAACACTTTTTTTTACCCCACCAGAACTGCGTCTCTATCAGCAGGGGCTAATTTTGCAAAACTTAACCGGCAAACCTTGGCCTCCTACTCTCCCCAGACCCGCCATGAGACTCGCCAATATGAAATTAAGGTCTTTACATCTCCTACTTCGTAATAATACAGAAGAAATATGCTTAATTATTACATTGTGCGTAGAATTGAGCTCCTTTTAAGTCTTTTTTTCGTGAAGCCAGCAGGGAATATAATGAGTTCTTGGCCCTTTTGCCATTTATTGCAGCAAATTATTTAATATTCACAGAAGCCATTATATACGAAAGGCCACCAAGACCATGAAAAGTGTCTAATATGGCCTGAGTGCTTAGAGAATAAGTTTTCTGGTCTTTTCTTCGTTTCTCCGGCTCTTCTTCATACTTTGAAACACGCGAACAAATTATTGAATAGTTTCTGGGGTGAAGCCACAGTTCACATTATATTTCAATGAAGGTCGCCACTGAGAACAGGAACAAATTGCTCTCTATGGAAACCTGTGGTCCAATTAGATCCGCTCTTGGTTTGTGCAGCTTAGCAACTCCAGATAATGCCAGACCTGCATGTATTCAGTTTTCGCATTCACTCCAGCAGTCACAGTGGGGTTAGTGGGCACCGGCCCCGGTCCAATGTCAGAACATTGTTATACTTCGCCGTTACACAATATATGAGTTTCTGTGTGTGTGTGTGTGTGTGTGTGTCTCAGGTATTGTTTCACATTGGCTTCTCTTTCAAAACTTGTTTGCTGCCTACTGTAGAAGTTTGTTTCTGTCAAAAAAAAGAAACAAATAAATAAAATAATAATAATAATAATAATAATTTAGGTAGTGCTGTCGCCTCACAGCAAGAGGGTTGCTAGTTCGAGCCTCAGCTGGATCAGTTGGCGTTTCTGTGTGGAGTTTGCATGTTCTCCCTGCATCCCCGTGGGTTTTCTCAGGGTGCTCCGGTTTTCCCCATAGTCCAAAGACATGCGGTACAGGTGAATTGGGTAGGCTAAATTGTCCATAGTGTATGAGTGTGAATGAGTGTGTGTGGATGTTTCCCAGAGATGGGTTGCGGCTGGGTTATCCGCTGTGTAAAAATGTGCTGGATAAGTTGGCGGTTCATTCCGCCCTGGCGACCCCAGATTAATAAAGGGACTAAGCCGAAAAAGAAAATGAATGAATAATTTATAACATTAATGAAAACAAAAATAATTATAATAAAAAAAGAAACATTAATTATAATAATAATAATTAATAACATTAATGAAAACAAAATACTAATAATAGAAAAATAAAATAATATTAATAATAACTAATAATAATAAATGTTCCAAAGTTAAAAAACATCAAATATCAGTCTATACTTGCAAGCAGATCACCAAATTGAACCGATTATTGCAGTATAAATAATGTTCTTAAGTTAGAAAAGTCAATATTAAAGTATATCCTATACTTGTAAGCAGATCCAGCAAATGGAATTGATTATTTGTAGTATTAATCTTTAATGTTCTAAAGTTAAATATGTAAAGTATTAAAGTATATTCTACTTGTTAGTAGATCTACAAAAAAAAAAAAAAAAAAAAATGGAACCGATTAATGATAATAATAATGTTCTCGATTTAGAAATGTAAAATATTAAATATGGTTATCGTTACCTCAAATAAAATTGGTATAATATTATAATAAACAAACAAATAATAAATAAATAAATGAATGAATGAATAAATAAATAAATAAATAAATAAATAAATAAATAAATAAATAAATAAATAAATAAATAAAGCTGATTAAAAAAAAATTGTAAAAAATAGTAAAAAGTATATTTGGTACTAGTTAGTAGCCTGTCACACAGATTTACCTAATATTTACCTAGATTTAACTAATATTAGTCTATGAAACTGGGCGTAGGTAGTGCTGTCGCCTCACAGAAATAAGGATGCTGGTTCAAGCCTCGGCTGGGTCAGTTGGCATTTATGTGTGGAGTTTGGGTTTCCTCCGGGTGCTCCAGTTGCCCCCACAGTCCAAAGACATGCGGGACAGGTGAATTGGGTAAGCTAAAATTGTCCATAGTGTATGTGTGTGAATGAGAGTGTATGGGTGTTTCACAGTGATGGGTTGCAGCTGGAAGGGCATCCGCTGCGTAAAACATATGCTGGATAAGTTGGCGGTTCATTCCGCTGTGGCAACCCCAGATTAATAAAGGGACTATGATGAAAAGAAAATGAATGAATGAATGAATAGTAAATGAAACTGTATTTAAAATGTCTCTGGCAGTATTTGCGCTAATGTTGAACTCTATACAAAATGATTGTGGAATATCTTGTTAGAGGCTTTCCTGTTTTAAAAAACAGCATCTCAGCACTGAATAGAGCAGCTGTCTGTGTCCTTCATGTCTGCTGTCCACCAGTTCACTCTGTCCACATAAATAAATGGATGTCAGACTCAGACTGCTGCACCACTGCCACAAGCAGCCATGCATGTTTGTTTACTGCTGACTTTCTCTTTTCTCTCTTTGGTATTTTCACTTAATAAATGAAGGTATATTGCTAGCTCAGAGGACTGTATATAATGTTTTCAAGTTAGAAATTTAGAAAAGTTAGAAGCAAATTAAACCAAAAATCTGTTATAATATAATGTTCTCATGTTAGAAAAAAAAAAGATGATCGGGAATAATATCTGCATTTTACTCAAGTAGTTTTTTTCAATATACGTATTCTGATTGTTTGGAGATCTACCAATTGGAACTGATTATCGGTAATAATTAATATAATGTTCTTAAGTTAGAACCTGAAAATATGATTATCAGTAATATCACATACAATTTTGTCAAGTTTAAAAAATGCATAATATTAAACACTCTTATTAGGGAATCCACCAAATAGAACTGATTATCGGTTATAATAAATAAAATATTATTTAGTTAGAAACTAAAATGTGGTTATCAGTAATATCACATACACAATTCTCAAGTTTAAAATTCAAAATATGAATCATTCTTAATAGGAGTTCCAGCAAATGGGACCAATTATCGGTTATAACAAATATCATATTATTTATTAAAAAACAAAAAAAATGATTAAAAGTAATATCACATAATATATTCTTAAGTAAAAAAATGCTTAATATTGAACATACTTATTAGGAGATCCTCCAAATGAAACAGAATATCGGTTATAATAAATAAAAATATTCTTTAGTTAGAGACAAAAAATATGATTATCAGTAATATTACATACAGTATTATCAAGTTTAAAATGCAAAATATGAAACATTCTTATTAGGAGATCCATCAAATGAAACCGATTATCGGTTATGAAAAATATTATGTTATTTAGTTAGAAAGTAAAAATATGATTATCAGTAATATCACATACAATAATCTCAATTTAAAAATGCTAATTATGAAATGTTCTTATTAGGAGATCCACCAAATGAAACCGATTATTGGTTATAAATATTATATTATTTAGTTAGAAAAAAAATGATTGTCAGTAATATCACATACAATATTATCAAGTTAAATGCAAAATATGAAATTCTCTGCTAGTTAGGGGATCCATCAAATGAAACAGATTATCGGTTATAATAAATAATATATTATTTAGTTAGAAACTAAAAATATGATTATCAGCAATATCACATGCAATATACTCAAGTTAAAAATGCAAAAAATTAAACCTTCTTATTAGGAGATCCATTAAATGAAACCGATTATTGGTTATACAAACTATTATATTATTTAGTTAAAAACATAAATATGATTATCAGAAAAAGCACATACACTATTCTCATGTTACAAATGCAAAATATGAAACATTCTTATTAGGAGATCTAGCAAATGGCACAGATTATCAGTTATAACAAATATATTATTTATTTAGAAACTAAAAATATCATTAAAAGTAATATCACATACAATATTCTCAAGTTACAAATGACAAATGTTGAACATACTTATTAGGAGATCCATCAAATAGAACCGATTATTGGTTATAATAAATAAAAATATTCCTTAGTTAGACACTAAAAATATGATTAGCAGTAATATCACATACAATAATCTCAATTTAAAAATGCACATTATGAAACATTCTTATTAGGAGATCCACCAAATGAAACCGAATATCGGTTTTACGAAATATTGTATTATTTACTTAGAAACTAAAATATGATTATCAGAAACATGCACTATTCTCAAGTTACAAATGCAACATTCATTCATTCATTCATTTTCTTTTCAGCTTAGTCCCTTTATTATTCCGGGGTGGCCACAGCGGAATGAACCGCTAACTGTTTTTATGCAGCGAATGCCCTTCCAGCCATAACCCATCTCTGGGAAACCTCCACACACACTCAATCACACTCATACACTATCTCATACACAATTCACCTGTACCGCATGTCTTTGGACTTTGGGGAAACCGGAGCATGATGAGGAAACCCATACGAATGCAGGGAGAACATGTAAAAACTCCACACAGAAACGCCAACTGACCCAGCCAAGGCTCGAACCAGCAAAATGTTTTTATTAGGAGAGCCACCAAATGGAACCGATTATCAGTTATAATAAATATTATATTATTTAGTTAGAAAGTAAAAATCTGATTATAAGTAATATCACATACAATATTCTCAAGTTAAAAATGCAAAATATGAAACATTCTGCTTGTTAGAAGATATATCAAATGAAACCGATTATCGGTAATATTAAATACAATGTTCACAAGTTAGAAACAAAAAATAAGATCATCAGAAATAGCACATACAATATTCTCAAGTAAAAAAAAATGCAAAATATGAAACATTCTTATTAGGAGATCCAACAAATGAAACCGATTATCGGTTATGGGAAATATTATATTATTTAGTTAGAAAGTAAAAATATGATTATCTGTAATATCACATACAATATTCTCAAGTTAAAAATGCAAAATATGAAACATTCTGCTTGTTAGAAGATATATCAAATGAAACCGATTATCGGTAATATTAAATACAATGTTCACAAGTTAGAAACAAAAAATAAGACCATCATAAATAGCACATACAATATTCTCAAGTTAAAAAATTGCAAAATATGAAACAATCTTCGGAGATCCACCAAATGAAACCGATTATCGGTTATGGGAAATATTATAATATTTAGTTAGAAAGTAAAAATATGATTATAAGTAATATCACATACAATAATCTCAATTTTAAAATGCAAATTATGAAACGCTCTTATTAGGAGATTCACCAAATAAAACCGATTATCGGTTATAAGAAATATTGTTTTATTTACTTAGAAACTAAAATATGATTACCAGAAAAAGCACATGCACTATTCTCAAGTTACAAATGCAATATATGAAACGTTCTTATTAAGAGATCCACCAAATGAAACCTATTATCGGTTATAATAAATATTATATTATTTAGTTAGAAACAAAAAATATGATTATCAGTAATATCGCATACAATAAATTCAAGTTAAAAATGCAAATTAAAATGTTCTGCTTGTTAGGAGATCCATCAAAGGGAAACCGATTATCGGTAATATTAAATATATTGTTCTTGAGTTAGACATTTGATTACCACATAATTTAATTATTTGTAAAATGTCTAACTTGCATGTCTAACTTGCCATAATCTGAATGTGAAATAGTATTTTTGTTATCAACCAAAAGAACCAGTTATTAATTGTAATTAATATATTGTTAATAACATAAAATATGATTACTTGTAATACAATATACATTGTTTTTATTAAAAATGCTAAATATAACTATATATGCTTGTTAGAATATCCATCGATTATGGGTAATGATATATGTGTACTTTTCTCATGTCACAAATGACAAGCAGCCAGGCGTATTTGTTTACTGTTGAGCTTTTGTTTTCTCTTTCGGATTTCCACTTAACCAACGGTTTGCAGATTGCATGCTCCATTTACACTGGACTTGTCTAGCCTGCAGTTTCTAACAAGGTCTGCTCTGAGAAATAGTCTGGCTAAAGCGGCACTAAAGGAATTCACCAGCTAAAATCACCACTGAAACGCTATAAATCCCGCCAGATGTTGTCATGACACGAATTGACAGCTGTCAGCCTGACTTTATGAATTGCTCTCTGAGGGGTTATTAATATTGGTCCAGTAAATACGTCCTGTCATGTGTGCAGCCGCTTCTCTCTTGATGCCTGTTGTTAGTTAGTGCTTCAAAGCATCATCTCATGCTGTCATCACTTGTTAGTATGCATCGATAAGTGCAGAAAATAAAGAGGTGATGCTTGATTTGCATCAATACATTTTTGTAAAGATAAAAATAACTTAGGAGCTCTGAAATAACATCATACAAAACAGTCATAATAATAATAATAATAACAAAGCTGAATGAGTAATTATTTAAATAATAATAATAATAATAATAATAATAATAATAAGGTCACACTTTATTTCGATGGTCCGTTTGTTGAATATAAGTTACATTGCATCTACATGTCAACTAATTCTCATTAGATTATAAGTAGACTGTTAGGTTGGGGTTAGGGTTGGGGTTAGTGTAAGTTGACATGTACTTGCAAAGTTTCTTATAGTCAGTTTAATGTCTGTTGAAGGACTGTTAAATGTCAATATCAACAGATATTAAGCAGACAGTCTACTAATACTCAAATGGACCATCAAAATAAAGTGTTACCTATAATAATAATAATAATAATAATAATAATAATAATAATTATTATTATTATTATTATTATTATTATTATTATTATTATTATTATTATTATTATTAGTATTGTTATTATTGTTATTATTATTATTATTATTATTATTATTATTATTATTATTATTATTAATGTTGTTGGTGTTGGTGTAAAAATACAATATTATATTAGTTATAATATAATATAATATAATAATTATTGGTGTTGTTATTATTGTCAATAATAATAATGATACTACTACTACTACTACTACTACTACTACTAATAATAATAATAATAAGAAGAATATATATAATATATATATATAAATATATATAATATATATATATAATTAATTAATTAATTTTAGGATTCCTGGAATAATCATATTTTCCATAATAATAATAATAATAATAATAATAATAATAATAATAATAATAATAATAATAATAACAATAATAATAATAATAATAATAATAATAATAATAATAATAATAAAAAACCTTAATAGAAAAATAAATAAATACATGAACTATTATTAATAATAATAATAATAATAATAATAATAATAATAATAATAATACTTATAATAATAATAATAATAATAATAATAATAATAATAAGTAAATAAATAAATACATCATTAAATAAATAAATAAATAGATAGATAAATAAATAAATAAATAAATAAATAAATAAATAAATACATTTCAGGATTCCTGGACTTATAATATATTTCATTAATAATAATAATAATAATAATAATAATAATAATAATAATAACATTGATAATAATAAAATAATAATATTAATGAATTAAATAAATAAATAGATTTCAGGATTCCTGGAATAATAATATATTGCATTAATATATTATTAATATTATTATTATTATTATTATTATTATTATTATTAATAATAATAATAATAATAATAATAATAATAATAATAATAATAATAATAATAATAATAACACATTTTAATAGGAAAAACTAAAACTAATAAAAATAAATATATAAAAATATAAAAACAAATAAAATAAATAAATAGATAAATACATTTCAGGATCCCTGGGCTAATAATATATTCCATTAATAATAACAATAATAATAATAATAATAATAATAATAATAATAATAATAATAATATGGGGCAGCACGGTGGCGCAGTGGGTAGAATGATCGCCTCACAGCAAGAAGGTCACTGGTTCGATCCCCGGCTGGGTCAGTTGACGTTTCTGTGTGGAGTTTACATGTTATTCCCGCGTTCATGTGGGTTTCCTCCAGGTGCTCCGGTTTCCCCCTCAAGTCTAAAGACATGAGCTATATGTGAATGAAATAAGCTAAATTCGCCGTAGTGTATGAGTGTGAATGCAAGAGTGTATGGGTGTTTCCCAGTGTTGGGTTGAGGCTGGAAGGGCATCCACTGCATAAAACATGTGCTGGATAAGTTGGCAGGGACTAAGGGACTAAGCCGAAAAAAGAAAATGAATGAATGAATAAAAAATAATCTTTTGAAAAAAATGCAAATCCCTTTTCCATAGCTGGAGCAACTTATTTACATATATCGGACACATCTATAATTATGCAAATAATTAAATGACTGAAGAAATGCATACATTTCAGAAACAATTAAATTATGAATTGTTCCCAAAGATTTCATATACTTGTCTAGTCAATACAGCCTGTCATCCACCCAGCCTCTTCCTTCATCATATTAGTGCTTGTTTGCCTCCGAAGCACATTGTTAATCTGAGCTGTCATCACTTGATAGTGTACGTCAATATGTCCATGAATAAAGACGCGATGCTTGATTTAAATCAATAAAAAGCTGCATTTTTTGTGCAAAATCATTTCAGGAGTGCTGGAATAATCGTTTTTCTGTGCTTATCAGCGCCTTCTCTCCACGCCTTCTCTGTAATCTGTTTACAGGTGCCAAAACAAGATACAGTGGATGTGGGTTAAATCACAGCAAGACACTCAACGCTATGTTCAACAGCAAAAAAAAATGCAGAATAAGACTAGATTTTATCCTCGGGGACCAGATTGGATCATGAAAAGTGGGCGTTATATGTAGAGCGTAACAGTGGCCGCCTACTTTTCCAGTATTCTCTCCCATTCATTTTTCCTCATGGGGATCTTTAAAATGTCTTTCTTAAAGCGTTGTACGACATGAACCAAACCCAACAGATCTGAGGAGAAGCAAAACATTACAAACTTTGATCTGAAGCGCAAAGAAGCGTTTTAAAATCAGTCAAAAAGGGCAACATAGGCTCATTCTGAAAATGTCTCATACATTTCTGAAGATTGTGAATTATGTAGCCAGAAGTACATACGGCTGCATTTCGTCTTTAAAACAAACGTTACGGGGCGGTATAATGCCATTCCTTTTCACATTTACCAGCTGAATGGTTAGCTTTGTATAGACGGCTTTCCCGCTGTTCCAGTTTGTCAGTGGCTTGAGATGCAGAAAGGGGTTGACCACATCGACGGGGTTCGAGTCTGGTGAAGAACAGTTCCAGAAAGCGGTTAAGACAAAAAAACAGAAGCCAAAAAATAAAACAAACAAGTAAATAACAGGTTGAGAATGTAGTAAAATTAGAAAATGTGGTAAAAATCTGGCTGCCGTGAGGTCTTTTCTTTTTCTGGATTACCTTTTTAAACACTGTATGTTGGGGGATTAGAATGGGGATTAGAAGATCTGTTCCAACTCTCTGTGATCAGCTGCACTTCAAGAATGAGATTTACAAGGTTAAAACGTTTTTAAAACAGTGCAAGTTTGTAATAAAGAAAATACAGTAAAATTGCTATGGAATTGCAACACAATCTCATGGCAATTCAGAACTTTTTGATTAAGTGGCTAATTCGTATAAATTCATATGATTTCATTTGTAAAATTTAGTACGATTTGCTTATCCCCCAATAACGGTTGGATTTAGGGGCAGGGTTTGGTGCCATGCCTCCTTTTTAAAATCGTAAATTTTTGTACGACTGATCTCGGTAACACTTTATAATAACTACACACTATGAATCATTTATTAAGCATTAGCATCTAGTGAATTCATTATGTTAAGCATTAACTCTACATTAGTAAATGTTAGTAAGCAGTTTATAACTGCAATCCTGTATTATTGACTTATAAGCACATTTATAATGTGCTTAATAATTGGATTTTCATACTTTGTGACTGGTTGATTTTTCATGACTAAATTAAGTATTGCATTATTTACAAACCCTTTATATTTAAGAGTAGTCGATGGTTTTTAAGATCATTCAGAATGAGTTAGTAAATGATTAATAAGCTATTGAAATCAACATTTGTATATCTTATTGTTCAGGCATATATTAATAGTTAATTTGTATGTTAATAAATGCTTTATTAACTCAGCTTCAGTTTTGTGACCTAATCTAAAGTAAGGACTCTTTATGCTTTATAAATCCCTTATAAATGACAATTTAAGGGTGAGTATCAAATGGACAATACATATTTGCAATCTTATCAAACAAGTAAAATTACTGTAAAGTTTAAACGTTGCTGAATAACAGAAGTGCCAAAATACAACATAAAATTGGATAAAACAACGACAATATAATAGTTTAACAATATAATAGGATGCAATGTTTAAACTGTACAGTAATTTTTATTTTAGGTAAGGTTGCAAAGATTTTTTTTTCATTTGATACAGTTTCAGGGGTGACGCGGTGGCGCATTAGGTAGTGCTGTCACCTCACAGCAAGAAGGTTGCTGGTTCGAGCCTCGGCAACCCCAGATTAACAAAAGAAATAAGCCGAAAAGAAAATGAATGAATGATTTGATACAGTTTCATTTGAGTATCTTCAAATTAATAGAAATTAATAAAGTCGTTTATGTTCTTTTTTCCTGTTCAGAATTTAACTGACCTTTTAATTGTCATTTATAAGGGATTTATAAAGCATAAATAGTCCTCACTTTAGATTAGGTCACAAAACTGGATGAAGTTGAGTTAATAAAGCATTTATTAACATACAAATAAACTATTAGTATATGCCTGAATAATAAGAATTATAAATGTTAATTTCTATAGTTGATTAATCAGTTACTAACACATTCTGAATGATCTTAAAATAGCACCAACTATGCTTAAATAACTGGTTTGTAAAGAATGCAATACTTAATTTAGTAATGGAAACTAAATCATTACCAAAGTATGAAAGTACAGTTATTAAGCACATTATAGATGTGCTTATATATGGAGTCAGAAAAATCTCAAAAGAAATTCAGCACGTGAATTGTTTTTGTGAATATAAATAAATATTTTATGCATGTGAATTTAGTTTTATGCACGTGAATTTGGCTACGCATGTGTACATCGTGTCTTTTGCGTGAATTTCTTTTGAGATTTTTCTGACTCCATACTTATGTCAAAAATACAGCATTTGTAGCTTTCGTTATAAACTGCTTACTAACGTTTACTAATGTAGAGTTAATGCTTAACAGATAATGAATTCACGATTTGCTAATGCTTAATAAATGGTTCATAGTGTGTAGTTATTATAAAGTGTTACCCTGAACTCATACGAATTCTTACGAAATAGCCCTTAAACTGACAAAACGTAAAATACTTACGTTTCCTCGTGTGATCATGCTGGTATTTCATAATCGCTGGCATTAGCACAACTGCATAAGTTTATTTTGTACAATAGCATAATGAATATAGCAGTGTATATTAACTTGTATCCTGTCACATTTGCCGCAAATAGACATGCAAGAACAATGCTAAGTTAAACATGTTTGTGTGTGTGTGTACTGCAGATTTTGTAATGGCATTTGTGTGTGACTCATTGTTTTAGAAAGGCTTGAATAAACTCCACCGCAAATGCATCAAATAATATTAACTCATACATTTAATATCTGTTTTATCAGAGTCTATCTCTGTCACTTGTGCTGTTTTCTGATGTAATGCAGGAAAAGCAGCGATGCACGTGTAAACAGTGGGCGGAGAGAACCAGCTCATTTGCATTTAAAGGCACAGGCTACAAAAACAGCTACACTTTCCTCTCAACCCAAAATGGTCATATTCTGCATTGTATAATAAATAATCGGATGGGTATTTTGAACTGAAACTTTACAGACTCATTCTGGAGACCCCAAAATGTATCTTAGGTAAAGGGTAAAATAGCCATTGCAGCCATTGACATCCATATAAGGAACAAAAATAAATAAATAAATATTATGGAAGTCAATGTCTGGGGCTTTCCAAAATTCTTCAGTATATCTTCCTATAGCGTTAATCAGAAGAAAAAAAAAAAAACAAGTGGAGGATGAGTAAATTAAATGGATTTTCTTTTTTAGATAAACTGTCCCTTTAAGACTGTGAACTATATAGATGTGGCTATAGTATGTGACTATAGTGTGACTGAATCGCTTTCTTTGCATAATATATTGACATTACAGAGAAAAATGTCAGTTTCAATTTTATCTTGAAGGACATAGCAGTCATTGTGTGTCATTAAAGGCAAGAGAGGCTCTCAAGAGTGTGTAAACATCATACCCTTTTGAATTTCCCAGTCCTTCACATTAAAATCATTTACAGGCTTTCATAGACAACCAAGGAAGATGAGAAGCTTTTATTTGTAAAGTTTCATTACAAGCTGTACACACATTGTCAATAACACATAAAATACTCCATATAAGCCCATTTACAGGCAGAAAATGACTTTATAGTATGCTAAGTACAGCAAATCCAGAGCAACTAAAAATTATGATAATATAGTATTTATATGTATGTTAGTCATATGTAAAATTATATACATTATTTTAATTATATGTTGCAAAAAATGCTGCCAAAACACTGCCATTTCCTAGGGGTATGAATATCATGACATGGATGCCAATTAGTGTTGGGTAATTTACTTTAAAAAAAGTAATAGATTACAAATCTCTGACTACTACTGGAAAATTGTAATGTGATTACATTACTAATTACTTAATGTAAAAAGTAATCAGATTACTAATTTTTTTTACTTTGATGTTACTTTTAAAACATAGGTCACACTATTTTGATGGTCCGTTTGTTGAATTTAACTTACATTGCATCTACATGCCAACTAATTCTCATTAGATTATATATAGACTGTTAGGTTGGGGTTAGGGTTGGGGTTAGTGTAAGTTGACATGTACTTGCAAAGTTTCTTATAGTCAGTTAAATGTCTGTTGAAGGAGCAGTATCAACAGATATTAAGCAGACAGTCCACTAATACTCAAGTGGACCATCAAAATAAAGTGTTACCAAAACATATAAAACCTATAAAAATACAAAATAAACAGCAGCTCTTTCAGTAATTTAATATTCACTGAAAAACATCACAATGGGTTGTTCCACTGGAACATTCCATCCACCTCCATTGGAAATAGTGAACTTGAGGACGCAATATGCAGCTATGCTTTTCTTCAAATTCAGAAGATACCTTCACTCACGATCATGCACAAAAATCCAATTTAGCCTGTTTAAGCTGAGTTGGAGCACCGTGTTTTTAGGCGCCAATGTCCTTGCTTTCTATTCAAGTGCTTGAAAAAGTTGCTGGTTGAGTTAAAAGCAGTCTAAAGTTCTTTAGAGACTGGACATAGACTGCTTTCACAGGAGTATTGTTGTTTTTACGCTCAATGAAATCAAAGTAATGTCTGTATTTCCTCTTGAAGAAGCAACCACTCTCGACAGCAACCATATTAGCTCACGTTCTCCAGCAATTTAAAAGCGCATGCTTATTAACTGGTGTTGCAGCGGAAAACGTGATTTAAAAGAAGCATTTTTTTCTTCTAAAATCTATATTTGTAACGTAAATAACGCAATTTCATTGACTTTAGTAACTGTAATCAAATTACACACGTTTAAAATGTAATTCCTAAAAGGTGAATTATACCTTTGTAATTCAGGTGAATGAGGTGAAAAAGGTGTGGGGGGTTGGGTCTTGGTTAGGTTGGGCGAGTGAAGAGCGGTGGAGTGGTTGTGGGATGGTCGGGTGGTTATCACAGACAAAAGTAAAGGGATTTGGGTTAGGGGGGTGGGGGGTTGAACCCCCTAATAGTAACTTTGGTGTGGCCCCTTAGAACTCCCCCTAGTGGTGCCCATGTTTCATAGAACACTTTAGAGAATTGTATTATGGCTCGTTTCCACTGAGTGGTACAGTACAGTTCAATACGGGTCGGTACGGGTCACCATTATCAGGCTTGCGTTTCCACTACCTAAAGGGTACCAAGGGTGGATGTGGTGTATGACAGAAAGTTTCAGTCACCGTCATTCTTGCTGGAGGAAATGTCTACAGTAAAGCTGTACGGGTCGTTCACATATCATATGAGAAGCACTTCTCACAAAACAGATGCTTTATACACATAAATACACATAAATGTTCATTACTAACTTTTTTATGAACATGATTTGATTATAACTGCAGATCAATGACAGTGTGAAATAGCCTACTGTAACGTCTGTAATTATATAAAATAAATAAATAAATGCAACATATATGAACACATACAGACCCTTACAGTCTCTGATATGTTACCAATTACAGAAAAACTACTCACAGCATACATTTAGTCCTTATTTGGGTTCAAAAACAACACGAAATATAGCCCACAGTCAGTGCAAACCTCTCATCTGTGTCTTTAATCTTCACCAGCACATGTAACCTCTGTTAGAGAGTAAGGTCGTACTCACACTATGTACAGTTGCCTTGAATCGGGCCAAAGCACGCTTGTCCCCCCTCCCGTCTCCCCCGACGGCCCGCACTCACATTACATTCGGGCCTGGGCGCGCTTCCATCATCGATGACGCGCTGCTCAGTAAGCGCTCTCGCTCAGCACAGTGGAGATTTCTTTAGTTATATCGTTTAAGTCGTTTGATATGCGGTGACACGCAGTCTAATATTTCGCCGAACAGATCAGCCACTTTTGACGCTCATAAACAATCATAAAGTCCTCGTGCTGCAGGAATTAGGAAGTTTGCTGAAGGCGCAGCTGACGTGCAGTGAGGGGTTTGCGTCTTTAATAATCTACGACAGTTTGCGTTCATTGAACAGTACGAATGATTAATTAATCCATATGAAACAGTCCCTTAAAAGTCACGTCTCGCTTTCAGTTTCGGGCTCAGGCACGCTTGCACTCACACTGTAAGCGTACCGCGCCTGAGCCCAAGTGAACCGCGCTCTGGCCCACCTCTTCCAACCGGGCCAGGGCCACCCAAGTGTACCGTGCCTGAGCCTGATTCAGAGCACTCACACTTCTCAAACGATCCGGGAAACGGGCCTGGGCACGGTTCGGATAGCATAGTGTGAGTAAGCCCTAATTCCGTCATTCCGAGTTCATAACAGTCCAAAAGGTGATGATAAGCAGAGGTTTGTTCATCTTCTAGGCTGCTGAAACCATTTCCTCCTTAGTTTTTTCGTGATTCAACCTCATGTTTGTCCTTCTCTGAAAGGACAAACACGATTAAGCGAAACCGCACGCACTTTTTGACGGCCTCGTAAAACAAAAACAGGACTTGGCAGATTTTGTTCTTCTTAGCTTTGTGGCTGTATATCAAGACAACAATAAGGTTTGTTTGAGCTCGGGTCGACCATGGCTCGTTATTGTATGTATAGTATTACGATGTAATGTCTCGGCTATTGTATAAATGTTTTTAAAACATGGTGGTTTCTTTGTTTTCATTGTGGCTGGCTCCACGAGCGAGTGACGCTTCTCTGTAAACCAATAGCGTTCAGCTGCACGTCTAGCTCCGCCTTTTGGTACCCTTTAGTCCTGCTAGGTACCCTTTGCAAAGGGTAATCAAAAAGTTGTACGGTACGGTTCGATTTTAGGTACCCTTTGACAGTGGAAACCACTCAGTGGAAACAGGCTATTAGAAGAGCTGATGAGAGGCCAAAAAGCAGTGTGATGTCATGAAAAGTGGAAGTAATAAACTAAGTTTTGAATGTGTACATCTTATTTATATATATATATAAATATATAAATGACAGCTGCTTTGAATAACTTTTTCTTTTTTTAATTGTGACTGAAAATCAGGATTTTTCCACCAAATATTAATTTCTCTTGGAGCTTAAAACATTAATGTTGTGCTGTCTAATAGCAAATATAATTATGTCTGAAAACATGGTGCTTTTTTGTTGTTATGAAAAACGCTCTAAAAATGCTCTCTATATAAATACACACATTTCACCGCTTTTAACACTCTTTTTTTTTTGTCAGCTTTCATTTTTTGGGCCGTCTTCTTCTCACCCACACACGCCAGATAACCACAACCTTCATTTGTATGCAAGCACAGAAGACACACATTTTATCTCTTTTGCTGACACAGTCACACACAAACACGCACACACAAAAGCATGCAATAACGCTCTCGTCACACACACACACACACACACACACACACACCTGTATACAGATCCGGAGTATGTGTGTGTGGTTGTAGTCGGGCAGGGATTAATCAAGCCGAGCAGCGTGAGTGGGGCGAAGAGTCTGCCATCTCACTCGTCTCTGCTTATCTGTCTGTCTGCCTGCCTCTCCTGCCTATCCATCGCCTGCCAAGCCGCTTCTCTGCCCCGTTCCCTGCCTCATTGTTTGCCCGCTTCCCCGCGAGTCTCCCGCCGCTTCCCGCCACTCCGCTGGCCTGCTTCACGGGGCGCCAGATAATCAGAATCTACTCTTCTGTGAAGGAGACATTTGTCTTGCCTCCATCGCGAGCTCATGTTCGCCCACTGAAACATCGCTGGCATTTAGAGCGTGCCAATCAATGAATGTATGAGTGAGGAGATGCATTGTGCATGGGGAAATGTGTAAGGCTAAATCCATCTATTAAAGGAGCCTTGAGTGTGGGCACGGCTGCCACTCCGAAAAATGGCGAGTAATGTGCTTTCTGAGGTGAAGGGGACTCGGTTTGCCTTGTAAAGGGCGCATTTCTGGGGATAAACAGCTTATGCTTGCACTGTCAAAAAGTCAAGTTATAGAGGCTGAAAAAGCATTATTAATGCTGTAAACTGAAAATGGCGTATTGTTTTGCGGTGCTGTTTGGAACCCAGAACACAAAAGCAGGTTGGGTCTAAAATGAAGTGTTTTGATTGTGGATGAATTGAGAAACTGAGGTTTAGTTTATTCCCAAAATTTAAATTGGTTATTAAGTACTCACCCTTATGTTATTACAGTCATAAGAGACTTTCATTCATCCTCTGAACACAAATGAAGATATTTTCGATGAAATCAGACAGCTCTCTTACATACAGCAAAACCCCAGAGGCGTTCAAAGTGCAGAAACAGAACCATCAATATTATCAAAACATTCCAAGTGACTTCATTCATTCATTTTCCTTCCGCTTGGTCCCTGAAATACCAGGCATCGCCAAAGTGGAATGAACCACCAACTACTCTGACACATGTTTTACACAGTGGATGCCCTTCCAGCCGCAACCTGGCCAATTTAGTTAATCAATCAAACAGTTCAACTATACCTCATGTCTTTAGACTGTGGGGGAAACTGAAGTAGGCCTACTCAGTGGAAACCCATGTGAACACGAGAAGAACATGCAAACTCCACACAGAAATGCCAACTGGTCCAGATGGGACTCGAACGAGCGACCTTCTTCTTGTAATGCACCACTGAGCCACCATGCTGCCCAACACTATTAATTCATCACCTTAGAATTAAGGTTCTATCTGAAATTTTTGTCAAAATTGAGTTATTGACATATTTTTATTAACTTATTTACATTATGGGATGTTTTTTATAAGTTGTTTACATTTATGACTTTTTATTTAAAAAAACAAATTTTACACATGTATTGTTTGCTTCATGGAATGAAAAAACTTTGAAGCTCAATATCTCAAAATCATTCAGAACGCAGAGAACCTTATAATTCCAAGGTGACAAATTGCTATTAATATGTTATTAAATCTAAAACTGATTATACGCTAACAAAGACAAACATAAAAATGCTAATTTGGCACATACAGTTGAAGTCAGAATTATTAGCCCCTTTTGAAAATATTTTTTTTTTCTGGAAAAAGTTTTATTTGTTTTATTTCGGCTAGAATAAAAGCAGTTTTTAATTTTTTTTAACACCATTTTAAGGACAAAATTATTAGCCTCTTTAAGCTATATTTTTTCTCGATAGTCTACAGAACAAACTACTGTTATACAATAACTTGCCTAATTACCCTAACCTGCCTAGTTAACCTAATTAACCTAGTTAAGCCTTTGAATGTCACTTTAAGCTGTATAGAAGTGTCTTGAAAAATATCTAGTAAAATATTATTTACTGTCATCACGGCAAAGATAAAATAAATCCGTTATTAGAAATGAGTTATTAAAACTATTAAGTTTAGAAATGTGTTGAAAATATATTCTCTCCGTTAAACAGAAATTGGGGAAAAAATAAACAAGCGGTCTAATAAATCAGAGGGGCTAATAATTCTGACTTCAACTGTACATAATTTACCCTCAATTTGTATTTACATTTATATTTGTTTAATCTAACCCTGGCAATGCAGTGGCGCAGTAGGTAGTGCTGTCGCCTCACAGCAAGAAGGTCACTGGTTCAAGCCTCGACTGGGTCAGTTGGCATTTCTGAGCATGTTCTCCCTGCGTTCAAGTGGGTTTTCTCCGGGTGCTCCGGTTTCCCTCACAGTCCAAAGACATGCGGTACAGGTGAATTGGGTAAGTTAAATTGCCAACTTGCGACCCCGGATTAATAAAAAGACGAAGCAGAAAAAAAAAATGAATGAATAAATAATCTAACACTTGAATTCCGATAAATTCATACACTCATACCTCTGCATCATAAAACAGCATATTGGCTAATCTTCAACATATTTGTCTTTAAACATTTTGTCAAGCTTTGTTGACATTGTTTACAATACAATTAAAAAATGTTTTAAGTCATGAAAGTGTTAATCGGTGCTTTTGAAACCACTATCGGTTGGGTTTAGGGAAGGAGGGTGGGTCAGTTGGTCAGTCAGTAAGTCAACAGCGGCTTCTGGTGGATTTACTCGAGAACAGCAGGTGCAAATGGCTCTCGCAAGATAAATTTGAGATCTCAAAAAGCATGCACAGTGGCCTCTGGTGGATTCGCGAAAAAAAAAAAAAAACGTACCTCCTGGGATGTATTTAGCACTATCCAGAAATGTATATGGTGGTACATATTCAGATTTAGACTGGGTTGGAAATGGCAGTGTTGGGAAACTAGGTGAGACACAGGGCAACTAATTAGGACAACTGGATCCAGATACAGTTCTGTTATCCATTCTCAGTAGGAATAGTAGTCAAGCAACATAAGCAACATTGCTCACAAAGTTACGTGGTGTCTCATCACCTTTACATGATCTCCAACGGTTGAGCCAATGACTCTTTCATGCTTCAAATCCATATAATTGGTCAGGGGGTCCTTTTTTAAATAATTAATTTATTATTATTATTATTAATTTTTTTTTTTTTGAGCAAGATGCTAATGGTTTGGAGACTGGCTGAATGATTAAAAATGGTCAAACTGTTTAGAAATGTACAGTAAATTGAACCTATTTCCAAAACATGTGTTCTTTAAAGGTGCAGTATGTAAGTCTGACACCCAGTGGTTGAAGTAGGTATTGCACTCCTGGATCAAAATAGACGCAAACGCGGGATGCCAGATTGAGTACAGGTACGAGTGATTTAAAACTGTGTTCTGAATAAAAGCAACGACACGCGATAGAGGGAATATTCTCCATATTAAAAGGAGTTTTGGTTCTAACCAACACCTCGAATTGATATATTAGAAACAGCTTCTTTTTCTCACAGCTGAACAACAGAAACCTATGACAGTGATCACCTCAGGTAAATCTTGTGTGCTTTATTCAGTGCTAAATGCTAACAATGTGAGTTTGAATAGATTCTAAACCTTACCGTTTTGTGAGTGAGTGCATATTCTGTGCTTCTGAAAGGCTGTATTTACATTTCTGTTGTGTTTCGTCTGGTGCAAACAGCCAAACCGCTCATTACTGACTCTCGTCACAAAGTGTGTTGTTAGGACACGCGGTTACAATGTAACCTGCTCACCTAATGTTTACGTTCGTAATATTTATATCATTTGCTAATTAATAACCTCATGTGGAACTGAATCGGTCTCATTTTGACATCTGATACTGTCTATTTCGGTCACGGACGCATGCTTTCAGAGTCTTTCTGAATGAATGAAATACGCTGTTTTCCAACAAGGCAACCCGGAATGCTGAATTATAATTGGCTAAACTGGCATAGTGCAGGTTAAATTTACCTAAACAAAGACAGCGTTCCGGCACGGAAAAACCATTTTCAAAGGAAGAATATCTGACTTCAGCATTGTTTTTCAGTTAAACAAGTATGTTCACTTAGCATGTTTCTTAAATATATGCAAACATATTATGGTATTTTATGCTTTAGAAGAGTCAAAAACTTACATACAGCACCTTTAAAGGCTATAAATTGTACAATTATCATGATTGTGTGCCTAATAGAAATGTTCCAGAATTTTCTTCCTTCTTTGTGACATTTTGTGAGCTCAATCCGAACCAGAAAGCATAAGTTCCAGCAGTTGTTGCTGAATTCCCTCCCTTGTTAGGCTGTAAATCTATTAAGCGCTCTTCTCAGAGATTGGCTTTCATTTCAGCCATCATGATTTCAGCGCTCATGTCATGTCTGGATACGCTCCACTGGCTTTGTAGCTTTGAGTGGTGTTGAATCTGATTGGTTGTGATTGCTCTGATGGATGGTAAAACATCTGAGTGCCAGTACTGAATCTGCTTTCGTGTTTAGCATCACCAATGGCTGTTCTCCACAAAACATGGCAGCTGGTTGAAGAAAACAAATTTTTTTGAACAAAATGGGAGCTTTTGGTTTGTAAATTGAAGGTTTGAGATTGGCTGTCTCAATTAAAGTGAACAAAATGCAGTGAAGATCTGCAGATACCCTGCGGAATATTAAACTAAAGATCACAAATGCAGCTAAGACTGACAGGTATTTTATTTGACTTGGAATTTCAGAGCATAATAGGCTGTCTTTGTCCATTTCAGCTAGCTTAATTTAAAATTGATTCATTATGTCTTGTCCATTAAAATGACGAGCAGATGGTCAGCGAGAGGAAATACATTCACGTTTGAGTAGTTTATGCTGGACTACTTCATTTTCAAAGCTCATTTCAGAAACTTAAATTACCTTTCAGTGTCTTCAAGTGCTTTAGTGTTGTTTTACTTGAAAGGGGACAATATGTGAGTAATGTTCGTTTCAGAAAGAATGGATTCTATTGCTCTCTTCTTTCCTGGATTTTGTTCTATTCTCAGGCATTGATACACCTCAGTTTTTCAGTGAAGTCTCTCTAAAAATTGCAATGAGCTGTCAGCACTGTTAAAAATCGCTGATTATTTAATCACTCTTAGCATATGTGAAAAACAATGCCTGAAACTATCTGAGTTCATTTGTGACTTTATGACTAAACCCATCTTAAACTGCAGGACATTTTTTTTGGCAATAGTCAAAAATACAGGGGCTGTACAATGAATCTGAAATGCTTGGTTTTTAGACTACAATAAATCATTAGTATGGTGTAGGGCCTCCTTTTGCGGCCAATACAGCATCAATTTGCCGTGGGAATAACAGAATAATCAAAATAACGTTGCCCTTAGACACTGGCAGGACATTGAATTTTGGTCACCTGATGTCACAACCTAAATCTAACGTCTTATGACGCTGTGTGCCTGCTGGGATGTTACCTACACAGCATACACAGCGGCCTCTGGTGGATTTGCGAAACAAAAACTGCAAATAAAAAAGTACCTTCTGGGACATATTCCGCGATCTCCAGAAATGTATACAGCGGTACATTTTCAGAATGAGCCTGGGTTCGCAACAAGACTTATTTTGTTGTCCGAGGCACATATTTATATATTTTCCCCACCCCCTGGTTTCAGCTATTGAAATTGTAGTATTTCAACTAAACACTGTTCTATCCTAACAAACCATACATCAGTGGAAAGCTTATTTATTCCAGATGATGTACAAATCTTTAAAACAAAGACACGTATGACACGTATTAATTGTGAATCCTCCTCTTAGCAGTAGTAAAAAGTAGAAAGTTTGTTGTTTTGCACCACATGGCCTTTTAGAATTACTGCTACCCTCCTGCAAAAACCAGCTTAAACCAGCCTAGCCCTGGTTTTAAAGGGGTTTTGGCCATTTCTAGACTGAATTCCAGCTATTTCCAGCCTGGTCTTAGCTGGTCAGGCTGGAAGATGACCAGCTAAAACCAGCTTGACCAGCCTAGCCAGGGTGGGAGCCCAGCCAAAACCAGCTATGTCCAGCTTAAACCAGGCTGGTCAAGCTGGATTTATCTGGTCATTTTCCACCCTGACCAGCTAAGACTAGGCTGGAAATGGCTGGAAATGGCCAAAACCCCTCTATAACCAGGCTGGTCAACCAGCTAAAACCAGCCAACCAGCCTAGGCTGGTTTAAGCTGTTTTTTTTCAGCAGGGTAGTTAGCTATAGAGGCAATATTTATTCTAATACTCATATCAGTGGTAGTATCGTTGTAATTAATAGATACATAGTCAAAAAGCAACATCATTGACTGTTTAGCACAGGTGTGCCCAAACTTGGTCCTGGGGGGGCCGGTGTCCTGGAGAGTTTAGCTCCAACCCTAATCAAACACACCTGAACCAGCTAATCAAGCTCTTACAAGATATACTACAAACTTCCTGGCAGGTGTGTTGAAGCAAGTTGAAGCTAAACTCAGTTGGCCTTCCAGGACCGAGTTTGGGCACCCATGGTTTAGCCACGGCAATGAACCAACTATTGCTCAGTTACCTAATTGATCCTCTATCCCCCAAAACAATCTAAAAATAAGTCTACAGACTATCAAACCACCTTATTCTTATCCCAAGTGTATATTTCAACATAACAGGTAAGACTACAAATCTCAGAAGGGCCCCTGCTGTGGTCACCGGGCCCCACTAGGCTGCTCCTCCATTTGTGCCGCGCCGCCAGTGAGGAACAAACCCAGTGATTAGAAAGGCGGGCTGCTTTATCCTGGTGGCAGCCTGCTCTCCCCAGATAGGCGCATTAGTGTTGCGCACAATGGCTAATGGTGTTTATCATTAGAGACAGAGCTGGGCAGGGCCGTAGCGGAGCCATGTTTCCGCGCCAGGCTGTGTGGCTGATGAGCCTCTCTCTTTTACAGTCTCAGGTAATGACAGAGCCCCCTCCTCATTTGTGGATCACTCTGCAGGTAGCTGTGAAATCTCTTCTCCGAAGCCACTTTAGCACGGATTTAGCCGGAGGACGCATTACTTAATGGTGACACTCCTGACGGGGGAACGAGACCTGTTTTCGATGCTCGTAATTGGAGGTTGTTTGCTGGTGGCAGCCGAGGAGTTTGTTTCCTTTCCACTCGGTGTGAGGTGTGCTTACACTCGACGAGGAGGCGCACTCGGGGTGTCAGCTTTGATTAGGGTAAATGTGTCGCTTAAGAGGAATTGAAAGGATGGCGCTGGTTGCGGAGCACCAATAAATTGTGTAAAACTAATGTTTAAGGGTCTACTGAAGTGGCTTGAAAGACACATCGTTATTCAGAGTGTTGATGTAATTTCTAGGTAAACAGGAAGACAGGGTGGGGCATGTTAATCAGACCCTCCCCCGTTTGAAACAATTTTGTTTATGTCACAGTTGAGCCAAAAACATTGGGTTGAGAAAAGCTGCATTTCACAGCTACAGCTGCGATAACAAGTTAAAAAAACTATTATTTATGAGTACTGCAACATAGGCTCATTCTGAAAATGTAGACCTATTGGTCTGTTGGTCAGTCAGTCAGTGAGTTAGTGAAATTTGGGATTCGCAAAAACAAAAACTGCAACAAAAAACTTGTACGTATTTGGTGCTTTCCAGACATGTACTGTATATAGCAGTACATTTTGAGAATGAGCCTGGCTTGCTAAAATTTTTGGATTTAGCAAACTCATCTGAATGGAAAACTATCCTTGCAAACACAGCACAAATCTGTAATAATTTTCATATTTTCATATTAATTGTTTCTTATTTGTGGCACAGCATACTTATACCTATTTGTATCTACCAGTGGTGTAGTCCTAAAAAAAGGTGGTGTACTATTACCCACCCAACCCAAAATTGAAATAAAAGGCAAAGAAACGATGAAAGTCAATGTTTCTTTGATTCATTATATATTTATACAGTTGAAATCCGAATTATTAGCTCCCTTTGAATTTTTTTCTTCTTTTTTTAAATATTTTCCAAAATATGTTTAACAGATGAAGGATATTTTCACAGTATGTATGATAATATTTTTTCTTCTTATTTTTCTTATTTGTTTTATTTCAGCTAAAATCACTGCTAAAAGCAGTTTTTAATTTTTTAAACACCATTTTAAGGACAAAATTATTAGCCCCTTTAAGCAATATTTTTTTCTCGATAATCTACAGAACAAACCATCGTTATACAATAACTTGCCTAATTACCCTAACCTGCCAAGTTAACCTAATTAACCTAGTTAAGCCTTTAAATGTCACTTTAAGCTGTATAGAAGTGTCTTGAAAAATATCTAGTAAAATATTATTTACTGTCATCATGGCAAAGATAAAATAAATCAGTTATTTATAAACTAATTTCGAGAGGATCACGTGCTTATGATTGCTTGAAGCCAGCCCTGCATTATTTAATTTATGTTTCACCAATCAGACGATTCCTAAGCCACTATAAATACCCTAAGTTCCATATAACAGCCATCTTCGTTTTGAAGAATCCCCCCTTCCACCCCTACTCCTCCTCCTTTCCTAGATGGCTGGCACGGTGGCCCAGTGGTTAGCACTGTTGCCTCACAGCAAGTGGTCACTGGTTCTAGTCTTTACCAAGGCAGCCGACGTTTCTGTGCGGAGTTTACACGTTCTCCAAGTGCTCACGTGGGTTTCCCCCGGGTTCCCCAGTTTCCTCCCACCATCCAAAAACATGCAACTTAAGTTAATTGACTAATCCAAATCGGCACCATAGACATGCTCCTAGTAAGTAGTTATCTCTTAAGAGCAATCACTATCTGTTCATTAGCTACTACAGCAGAGGAGTTCTCGAGATCTACCAAAGTTCAAACTCCCCTCTTGCCTTGCAAACAGGATGGAGCAGAATATTGACTGAGGATATAGACTGTGAGCATGGACTCAGAACTAGCACTAGTTATACTTATTTTTGAGTGAGATGCTAATGGTCTAATCCAATAAAATAATTGATGCTACGCTAAAAGTGTTCCTGCACTTAAATAAAGGTACGCGAGCTGTCACTGGGCTGGTACCTTTTCAAAAGGTACACTTTTGTATTTAAGGGGTACATATTGGTACCTTAAAAGTATATATTAGTACCTACAAAATTTAAGAGGAACATATTTGTACTTTTTATGTACAAATATGTACCCTTGAGGTAATAATATGGACCTTTTAGGTACAAATTTGTACCTTTTGAAAAGGTACCACCCCAGTGACCGCTCGCATACCTTTATTTCTGAGAGTGTGGTACACTCAGAAATAATTCTTTGTTCAGTGTGGTACACTGAACAAAGAAAGAAAGAACGAAAGCAAGGAACACACAGATGGGTTCACATAATTGTTTTATCAGAAAGTTGATTCATGTTGGAGGATCCAAAGATATCTCATGGGAATTCATAACTTATTGATTTAGTGGCTACTTCGTATGAATTCATATAGTCTCATTCATACAATTTAGTACGATTTGCTTATCCTCAATGATGGTTGGGTTTAGGGGTGGGGTTGGGGGCCATGCCTCCTTTTAAAAATTTTTACATTTTCATACAACTGAACTCGTACGAATTAGCCACTAAACTGACAAAACGTAAAATAGTTAGTTTCCTTGTGAGATCAGGCTGGAGGATCAGCACATAAGCGCGGAAAAGAGATGTGTACCTGCAAAAGACATTGTTTAGTCTGAAATGAGTGAGTGAGTGGGTGAGTGAGTGAGTTGGGGTGGTGTGTATGGGGATGTTTTCTGTCTGATGGATGTATATAGTCTGGATACCCATTCATTTTTTATGGCGGTCACTTTTGACCGGGAACACCACAGGTGTAACAAGGTTTATTAAAACACTCAAAATTCAATAAACAAGGTGATCATCACTTTTATATGTTCAAGTGTATAGCATGGAGAATATCATAAGGCCTTGAGGCAATCAGATGTAAAACACAATATTTATGAGTGTTTTACGTTGTAAATTGGTCAGATTTGACCCGAACATGACAGGAAGGTTAATGTGTCATTTATATATATTTTTATATATATTTATAAAAATCTGAACATTTTAAATACAATCTGGCATGTTCTTCATGTCCTTGTTAAAGGTCACTGAAAAACATCTTTGTATCATGCAAAAAAAAAAAAAAAAACACCAAAAAAAGGCAACAAAACTTTATTCGCCAGTAAAACCGAGATCTCGTCTGTTAGCCGCTGAGGTCAGCGGTTCCTCTGCTCCGTACGGCTGTGAGAGAAACATTATAAAAGCTGCTCACTGGAGGAGATTAAATATGGTGTGAAGTGGTTGGATTTATTGAGACGGATCTGTGTGAACTCCTCATTAAGTGCCCAGTGGGACCCGACTCTCAGTCCCTCAGATTAAATATTACCCATGACTCCAGGGTTAATCAGAACTAAAGCCCCACTCCAGATAAAAATCACAGTTTGCACGGAGCTACAGTTCCCTGTCCAAAAATTGAACAGCCGCTCTTTCTGTAATATTTCAGATTAATGCCAGCCAAGCAGAAATTCACCAGGAAATGTGGTCAGATATATGGAAACTATAACGCAAGGTGTGTAAGAGTAGTACTGTCACGGTAATGTACTGTATATAAGCTTTGTCCAGTCTGTTTTTAATACTAATTTGTAATCCAAACTCATTGCATAGTATGTTAAACTGCAGTGAACTGTAAACCTGTATGTAGATACCAGTGGTGTAGTAGGGGTTTTACCAAGCGGCAACCTCCCGCTCTCCCTCGGGAAGCCAACACGGAAGTAACTAAAACTGCAATTCATCGACTCGCCTGGGGGGCTGGCTCCAGGAAGTCAAAGTGCTTTCTTTCTGCATTGGTACATTGGCCATTTTTACAGCTGATAAAAACATGTTTACAGCCTGGTACAAACGATGGCTTTGGTGCATATAGCTATGATTACCCTTCATGACAACTCTGAGGGGGGTGAATTTTTTTATAACTCATCCGTTTTGTTTTTATTACATTATATTAAGTTTGCATAATTAAGGGCGTGGCCACTTGAGTGACAGCTAGGATTCGCTGGTCGCAGTATCGTCACCTCAGCTGATTCTGGCTAATTAGCCGCTGAGCTCGGCATATACATCGTATTTTTGTTTTGTTTAATGTTTCTTTACACCGTCATTTGCCTTTTGGAATTATTTCCTGCAATTATCAGATGATATGGCATGCTGTGTGGACTTAATTGTGCTTACAAACCGTTCAAGTTGCCTCCATTTCACAGGTGAGGGAATTTATATGCTTATATACCATCTCTATAAATGCATTTGTTTTGTTTAAGATCATTTATCATTTAAATGTTCTTTACACCAGTATTTCACTCCAGAATCTGACAGATTGATTAGCTGTAGGCTATAAAACAGTCATCTGAAGCGTTGTCATACAGTGTTAGTGCTGGATTTTATAAACAGCCTTGCATTTACTAACACAGACTATATCTGAAGTGTTTGATAGTAATTCGCATTTTCTTGCTGTCGAAAAACGTCATAAGAACAATGTTTAGTGGCTCAATGTATTACAACAGTGTTTTTAAAAGTCTAAACACTTTATTGATATATGTACAACCAAGCACGTGTGGTCAGAACACAAACGAGTCACAGGTAATGAAGTATTAAGCGTTCTCCCAAAGTAATAAGTCTGTTTTAAGCCAGGTCTAAGCTAATTGCTGAGAATCCAGCATGCGTCTGTAGCTCCGCTCACTCTCCGCCTCTTTGCCCTTATTTGGTATCCTGCGTTTGGTGCGATGACGCGCAGACAAAATGGCGACGGTTAGCCGCGCCTACTTATAGCTTCTTTTAGAGTCTATGGCTTTTACGCACGTATACTCTGTATGCCTACTTTTTTCCACAAGCTGTGTGGGTATTACGATTTCTGAGGATCAATAATTGCGTATACCCTCAGTATACTCACTTGTTTTGCTGATTAGACTTGCCTAATTTATGTGTATTCGTGTCCCCTTTAACTGTGTAACAAATAATTTTTGTTGTTGACGACCGCAGCAGCTGTGATAAAATATTGTCAGTTTTTCGAAGACGACGACAAGTCAACTGAAAAATGATGTCTCACTAAAACATTCAGGTAACATTATAAAACAGCATGGGCATCACTTTAGCCCTCCTATATTTCTATTCAGCCTCCCTAAAATTTAGCGATTTGCTCATGAACTGTACACTACTAAATGATCGCCTCGGTCCCCTTTAAATTTGATATGAAAACGGCAGCAGACTTTCGTTCTTCCGTTTTCAACTCGTTTTTCATTTAATCAGCAAACCACAGCTGTTCAGAGCGAGAGCAAAAAGTGTGTTTTTATCGATAGATTGTTATAATATCTGCATATTTGCAGTTCTTTGCTACAGAAACACTTGCATCACCTGTACCCCAATGGGTCATAGAGGAGCAATCAGGTTTCCCAATCTACTGTTTTCTAGGCGCTCCCTTCATCATCACAGCTGTTTCCTCCAGCGAAAATGCAACTCCTAACAAACATTTCGCTATGTTTATTTCAAAACTATGAATAGAAAACACATTACATTGCATGTTGCATCACTTTATCATACATTCATGCACAGGATTAAACACAGTGACAGAATCACTCAATGAATGTACTCATTTTAACTGCATATCAGAGTGACATCAGAGTCAAACATTGTGTGTTGTATCGTATTACAAATTATTTCCTATTATGACTCATATTATGCTAGTGAAATATGTAAATTAGCCTGTACGTTTTTTATATGTTTTTAAAAGTGGCAGTTTAATTTATTTAACACATGGAAACACTACTTGTACTAATAGGCATATGGTGTTTGAGTTTTTGGAGAAGTGTGCTTTGCTTTTGTTTTCCTGATTTTTTTTTTATTTATTTTTTTACTTTTTTATTTACAGTTTATGTTAAAAACTTACACTACTTGATATATTTGTCTTGAAACATGATTTTTTTTGTACAGTATAAAAAAAATACTTTTTTTTTTTTTTTTTTTAAATAGGCATTTCATTTTATTTAATTACCAAGTCGGCTTTTACCACAGCTTAATATATTCAGTCAGGATCTGCTGGGCTCACTATTAGCTAAGCATAATTCATTGAGTAGCATTAGACTATTAGCATCTTGCTTACCAATCTGTTTACATATTTTTCCTTTTTAAATTACAATAATAAAAATAAATAAACAGAGTGTATACGTACCTGTCATGGTTCTGCCACTCTGGTCTTGTAAATTCTTGTTTTGGTGAACTAACGATGATAGTTCAGCCGCGAGTTACGTCGTTGTTTGTGAAACGCACCCCAGAATGATTTCGAAGGTTTCCAGTTTTTAACAATCACCCATCTGGGGTGCGTTTCCCAAACAACGACGTAACTCGAGGCTAAACTATCATAGTACGATGCATAGTTTGGGAAAAGAACGATGTAGTGACGAGTGTTTCTCAAAACCCTTAGTTTCTCTGTCGCAGATCCATCATTTGAACCACGTTAGTTATAACGTAAAACGCCCATAAAACGAGGTGGAGTAACTACTTCTTTAGAGAAGAACCCCATAATTTATTTGTGCAAATTATGTTGTAATATATTGTTGAAAAAATCAGAAATTGGGGGAAAAAATAATTAAGGGGGGCTAATAATTACATATATATACAGTATGTCACAAAAGCGAGTACACCCCTCACATTTCTGCAAATGTTTATGTATATCTTTTCATAGGACAACACTGCAAAAATGACTCTTTGACACAATGAAAAGTAGTCAGTGTAAAGCTTGTATAGCAGTGTAAATTTGTTGTCACCTTAAAATAACTAAAATTACAACCAATAATAGCTGATTCCCTGGCAACAAAAGTGAGTACACCCCAAAGTGAAAAAGTACAAATTGTACAAATTGTACAAAGTACAATTAGTCATTTTCCTTCCCCTGTGTCATGTGACTCATTAGTGTTACACTGTCTCAGGTGTCACCAGATAGCATGTACATGTGATTTCTCAGGTTTTTTATTTTTAATAAATTTGCAACAATTTCAAAAAATATTTTTTCACATTGTCAAAATTGTGTGTAAAATTTGGAGGAAATAAATGCATTTAATCCATTTTGTAATAAGGATGTAACATAAAAAAATGTGGAAAAAGTGAAGCGCTATGAATACTTTCCAGATGCACTGTAATGAGTGTTTTTTTACACTAAAAAATGTGATATATCCTCATAAACCATATATAGAAGTATATGTGTGTGCATATGTTTGTGTTAAAATAAAATAACCATAAACAAATCATGCAAAACAGGACCAGGGTTACTTACTGTATAAAACTAACCAAAAGAGCACAGACAAATGTGCCCAGCGTTGAGATTAATGGGCAATCAGTGGGTATTTACATTGCTGATTTTAACCCTTTTAACCCCGAATGTGCTTACATTCTTGAAAATGGTGTTATTTATTAGAAGCAGCTCTGAGTCTAACCCTGAAGCATTGTTTAGATTCACCCTGTCTTTATTTGAATATAGCAGATATTCAGTTTCATATATTTACAGTTGTATAAATGCCATGGAGCACTGAATATATGTATCTTCATGGAAAGGAAAAAGGAGTAAATATATTCCTTCCTTCTATTCTTCAATTTTATTATTTTATACCATTATGAAAGTGTTGGGTTAATTATTTTTTCCCCCAATTTCTGTTTAACAGAGAGAAGATTTTTTCAACATATTTCTAAACATAATAGTTTTAATAACTCATTTCTAATAACGGATTTATTTTATCTTTGCCATGATGACAGTAAATAATATTTGACTAGATATTTTTCAAGACACTTCTATACAGCTTAAAGTGACATTTAAAGGCTTAATTAGGTTAATTAGGTTAACTAGGCAGGTTGGGGTAATTAGGCAAGTTATTGTATAACAATGGTTTGTTCTGTAGACTATCGAAAAAAAATATATAAAGGGGCTAATAATTTTGACCTAAAAATGGTTTTAAAAAAATGTAAAACTCATTTTATTCTTACTGAAATAAAACAAATAAGACTTTCTCTAGAAGAAAAAATATTATCAGACATACTGTGAAAATTTCCTTGCTCTGTTAAACATTATTTGGGAAATATTTTAAAAAGAAAAAAAATCAAAGGGAGCTAATAATTCTGACTTCAAAAAAAAAAAAAAAAAAAAAAAAAATATATATATATATATATATATATATATATATATATATATATATATATATATATATAGTGCGAGGCGACGCAGTGGCGCAGTAGGTAGTGCTGTCACCTCACAGCAAGAAGGTCGCTGGTTCGAGCCTCGGCTGGGTCAGTTGGCGTTTCTGTGTGGAGTTTGCATGTTCTCCCTGCGTTCACGTGGGTTTCCTCCGGGTGCTCCGGTTTCCCTCACAGTTCAAAGACATGCAGTACAGGTGAATTGGGTAAGCTAAATTTTCTGTAGTGTATGAGTGTGAATGAGTGTGTATGGATGTTTCCGAGAGATGGGTTGCAGCTGGAAGGGTATCCGCTGCGTAAAACATGTGCTGGATAAGTTGACGGTTCATTCCGCTGTGGCGACCCTGGATTAATAAAGAGACTAAGCAGAAAAGAAAATGAATGAATGAATTAATATATAGCGCGCTAATTAAATCTAAATTCCAAATATCAGAAATGACAACAAATTTAAATAATGTCAGTTTTAATGTTATTAATTAATGCATTTGCTTGACAGATTTCATTCATTCATTTTCCTTCTGCTTTTTGCCTGGTTTACCACAGCGGAATGGACCGCCACTTACTTGACAGATTTATATATTTTTAATTTTAGGTGGTTTGTGTAATGTGTTTTATGTTTGGTAAAATAATTTGTAATTGCATCTTTAGTGATTTTCAACTAATTACACTGTCTTGTCCCAATGGTGGATTTAGAGGTTTTTGCAAAAAAAAAAAAGCACAAGTAAGATTTAGCTGGTTTTGATGCAAAAGAAAATCTACCTTGTTAAAAACCAAAGAATTGTCTAAACTGACATTTAAAAAAAAAACATTATTTTATGTACTAGCTACCAGCCTTATCATTACATATAAAATGAAACTTCTGAACCTAACCAGAGGAGACTGGTAGAAAATGCTCATTTACAAGAAAAGAGGTCAGATGGATTTAGAGGATTTTGCATGTGAACTCTTCATATATATATATAAATGATGTTTAACAGAGCAAGGAAATTTTCACAGCATGTCTGATAATATTTTTTTTTTCTGGTGAAAGTCTTATTTGTTTTATTTTGGCTAAAATAAAAGCAGTTTTAAATTTTTTAAACACCATTTTAGGGTCAATATTATTAGCCCCTTTAAGCTATATATATATATTTATTTATTTTTTTCGATTAATTACCCTTACCTGCCCAGTTAAACAGCCTAGTTAACCCTTTAAATGTGACTTTAAGCTGAATACAAGTGTTTTTAAAAATATCTAGTATCTATGTACTGTCATCATGGCAAAGATAAAATAAATCAATTATTAGAAATGAGTTATTAAAACTATTATGTTTAGAAATGTGTTGAAAAAATCTTCTCTCGGTTAAGAAAATGGGGAAAAAATAAACAGGAAGGCTAATAATTTAGGGGGCTAATAATTCTGACTTCAACTGTACATGACACGGGCATATCTAATAGCTCATACTGTAATGTGTTAGCTACCCCTTTGAAGTTGTGGTTGAGAGAGAGAGAGAGAGAGAGAGAGAGAGAGAGAGAGAGAGAGATTTCAACATGAAAAACAAAAATAATAATAGAAATGAAAAAGCAAGTGGTACAAATTCCTCCATTTGCACACAGCAACCATCAAAAACGATGAACTAATTGTTTTAATTGGTGTTAGATCACACCATCTGCTCCATCATCCCACATCATCCTCGTGGCTGGTTAAATGAAGCCATCAAGGCTTGATTGACCTCCGTCAGTCCGTCAATTCTGGCTGAATCATAGTCTAATTGGCACTTTCGTCACAAATTGTTCTAAGACAAGCCATTGGAAAAAAAACAAAAATGATGGATGGCTGAATCACCTGACAGGGACCAGAAGAAACAACAGAGATGTCATATCAGAGTCTACAGAGTTCTTTTCCATCAGGAAGATATTAGTCTAAGTCTCAGAGAGCATACGCACGTCGCCCACATCTCCGTCCACTCACCGGCTGATGCATACGGCACACTCGACTGCAAAAGCACTTTCCTAAAATGGTACAGAGCAGTCCGTTTGCTTGGATTTATACAACATCCAGTAGGAGGTGCACAGGTTTTATTAGTCTCCATAGAAGCAAAATCCTGTTTACAGGAGTGCTTTGCTGTAAGTTTCCATTACGTAACGTTATGCTTTAACTTAGCAAAGTTCATTATGAATATTATGATTGTGGATATGTTAATAGCTATTAAATATAATGAATATTATCACATTTTGTATATATTTTTACAAATATAAATGACAAATCAACGTAAATTAAAACATTAGAAGCTTTGTGGAGTCCATGTTGGATCCAGCTATCCTACAGGTACGCACTTTGGGTGGCGGTTCGTTACAATCTGGCTACACTCATCACACTAACCTTCGTCGTTCTGTCTCGATGGATGTTTGTGTGGGGAGTGTCGCGGAGTGGGAGACGGGGTCCCAGGATGTTTCTATGGCTAGAGCTGGCGTTCCACGGTGTGTCCGGGTGGAATCGTTGGACGCGGGCCTGGGTTCCGGATCGGCAAATGGAAGCGTTGCGGACTTTTGGAAAAGTTCACGCATCTCGATGCCACTATGGAATGAAGGGAAATCTGTGCCAATTGAGTTTCCAAATAGTTCTACTTCTGTAAATGCTGGTCTAGTTATTCCAAAAGTGTTTGCAAAGTCTATGCAACATGTCAAAACTATTACATATTACTATTACTATTACAAATGATTAATCCAGCCATTCAAAAAAATAAGAAAAAGTTTTTTTTTTTCAGACAGTTAATCATTCAAGAACCATTTGGGATCCTAAAATAAAACCAAAGGGTCTCTTAGGTGGTCATTTGAACATACAAAGTATCATATCAAAAAGTGATCAAATTCATCATCTTTTACTAGATTCTAACTTAGATTTTCTATGCTTATCGGAAACATGGCTTCATTTAAACTCGCCGTCTGCAGCATTAGAAGTGCCTGGTTTTAAAATATTTAGAAAAGATAGAGTTGGTTTAAAGGGAGGTGGAGTTATGATTTATGTGAAATCTGGTATCCAGTGTAATGAAATTGCCTGGGCTAATGACACAGATCTGGAATGTATCGGTCTGAATCTTATACTTTCACCACAGATATCACACTAATGGTAATTTATAGTCCACCATCTTCAAATTTAAATTTTTATGAAAACCTAAAACAAATATTAAAACAGTGTAATTATAGTAAAGAAGTCATTATCATGGAATATTTTAATATTAATTGGGATGATAAATCGGTTAGAAAGCATCTCAAACAAATAACTGATCATTTTGATCTTCAGCAAATGATTAATGGGCCTACAAGATTAACCAATTCTACAAGATCACAAATTGATTTAATTTTTAGTAATAGAGCAGAGAGAATTTTAAAAACATTTAATACGTTAACAGGTATATCTGATCACAATTTAATTTTAGTCGCCAGAAAATTATCTAGTAAGAGATTCAATTCTTTTGTTAGGAAATGTGATTTTTATGGTATTCCAAAACACAAACTAGATGATTTTAGCAGGGCTGTCCTTCGGATTGATTGGGATGAATTACTAACTGGAACAGATCAGGATGAGGATAGTCGAATTTTCTCAAAAAAACTTGAGAGCACAATGACAGATTTTAGCTGTACTTTTAAGCCTAACAGTTGCAATCAGAATTATTCAACCCCCTGATTTATTAGCCCCCCTGTTTATTTTTTTCCCCAATTTCTGTTTAACGGAGAGAAAATGTTTTCAACACATTTCTAAACATAATAGTTTTAATAACTCATCTCTAATAACTGATTTATTTTATCTTTGTCATGATGACAGTAAATAATATTTTACTAGATATTTTTCAGACACTTCTATACAGCCTAAAGTGACATTTAAAGGCTTAACTAAGTTAATTAGGTCAACTAGGCAGGTTAGGGTAATTAGGCAAGTTATTGTATAATGATGGTTTGTTCTGTATACTATTGAAAAAATATATAGCTTAAAGGGTTTTTGACCTTAAAATGGGTTTTAAAAAATTAAAAACTGCTTTTATTCTAGCCGAAATAAAACAAATAAGACTTTCTCCAGAAGAAAAAATATTATCAGACATACTGTGAAAATTTCCTTGTTCTGTTAAACATCATTTGGGAAATATTTAAAAAAGAAAAAAAAATTCAAAGGGGTTCAATAATTCTGATTGCAACTGTAGTTCCCTGGATGAATTCTGATATCTTAAAAATAATGAAAAAGCGGGATCTTGCTTTAAAAATTGCAAATCGATCAAAGTTGAGTCATGATAGACAGCATTTCACTGTGTTACGAAACAAGGTGGTAAAGTGTATGAGAAAAGCAAAGGCAGATTTTTTCCTAAGAATAATTGAAGAAGCAAGAGGTAATTCCAAATTAATATGGAACCAGTTGAACTACTTAAAAGGAGATAAAAGAAAAGATAGATCATCACTTGAATTGATGGTAAATGGGGAACTGATAAATAAGCCAGCTGATATAGCTGAAGTATTTAATAATTTTTTTGTGGACTCGGTAGCTTCAATTACACAGTGTTTTTCCCCCATCTATTCAGAAGTTCATCAAGTAAGTGCAGTAGAACAAGCTTTTTTTCTAGTGTTAGTATCTGAATCAGATGTCAAAAGAGCAATCACATCGCTTAAATCACCCAGAGCAAAGGATATATTTGGGATGGATGTGATAATTTTAAAACAGCTTAGTGAGTCTTTAGTAAAGCCGATCACTAAAATTATCAATCTGTCCATTTCTCAGGGGATGTTTCCTAGCAGTGGTGTAGTCCTTAAAAAAAGTGGTGTACTATTACCCACCCAACCCAAATATTAAAAGTAGGCAAAGAAACGACGAAACTATATATATATATATATAATTTTTTTATTTATTTATTTTTTTATTTATTTAACATAAGTTACCTGTAACTATTGAAAGAAAAAACAAATACTATGGAAGTGCTTAGCTAATAGTGCCCCCAGCAGACCCGGAGATTGGCTGATTATATTAAGCTGTGGTAAAACCTGGGTAAAAGCCAACTGTTTAACTCTAAAGGGACTTGTAAAATGAGCCTATAATTAATATAACTATATATATATATATATATATATATATATATATATATATATATATATATATATATATATATATATATATATGTATATATATATATATATATATATATATATATATATATATATATATATATATATATATATGTATATATATATATAAATATATATTTATTTATTTATTTATTTTTTTATCAAGAAAATAAAAAGTTTTTTTCTTCAAAAACTCAAATACTAGCCTATACTCAAGTATTTTTTCCATGTTTTAAATAGAACTGCCACTTTTATAATTTAAAGTTTCATAAATATAAATATATAAAAACATGTACAGGCTAATTAACATAGTTCACTATCATAATAGGAAATCATTTTTAACAAGATACAACACATAATGTTTCACTCTGATATGCAGTTAAAATCAGTACATTCACTGAGTGGTTCTGTCACTGTTTAATCCTGTGCATGAATGTATGATATATATAATGCCACATGCACTGTACTGTGTTTTATAATCATATTTAATTGATAAATGTTCGTTAAGAGTTGCATTTTCGCTGGAGGAAACCATAGGAGGAAACAGCTGTGATGATGAGGGAAGCGCCAAGGAAACAGTAGATGGGGAGACCCGATTGGTACATGTGATACAAGTGTTTCTATAGCAAAGAACTGCGAATATGCAGATATTATAACAATCTATAGATAAACACACCTTCTGCTCTCACTCTGCAAAGCTGTGGTTTGCTGATTAAACGAAAAACGAGTTGAAAACGGAGGAGTGGAAGTCTGCCGCCGTTTTCATATCAAATTTAAAGGGGACTAAGGTGATCATTTAGTAGTGTACAGTTCATGAGGAAATCGCAAAACATTTCGAGGGACTGAATAGAAATATAGGGGGCTAAAGCGATGCCCATGCTTTTTTAAAAATAATTTTACCTCAGTGTTTCAGCGAGACATCATTTAGTTGACTTGTCGTTATCGAAAAACTCCCGAAATTTTCTCACAGCTGCTGCGGCTATCAGGGGGCGGGGAATGCCGCAAATTAAACAAAAATCCACTGATTGCAACAAATAAGATGCAAGTAAAAAAAAACCCATTTGGTATACAGTCAGGGGCGGACTGGCCATTGGGAGCACCGGGACATTTCCCGGTGGCCTGACGGTCAATCTGGCCTGCCGCAATCAACACCCTCCCCGCTAGAGCAACAACAGCCCCGCTGCCAAGGCAACCGCAGTCAGCCAGCCAGCTTCGCTCATGTTTTCATGCGCGTGTCGTGCTGTTGTTCGCGTCCCCGCAGCCGTCTGTCTCTCCCTCCCACGCCGGGCCGCGCGAGCTGCGAGACGGGCGCGTGACAGTGAGAGAGAGAGAGAGAGAGAGCGCACGCGAGGAGAGGAGGCTCGACAGGCGGAGGTGTGTGCAACCAACTTAAGATCGCTTCAGAAGTGGCCTGAATGACAGGCACTTTGGCCCGCGCACCCTAACCCCCCCCCCTTCACTTTATACTCTGCTTCGGAAGTGGCCTGACTGACAGTCACTTTGGCCCGGTAGAAAATGCGTTCCCAGTCCGCCCCTGTATACAGTTAAAGGGGACGCGAATACATGTAAATTAGGAAAGTCTAATCAGAAAAACAAGTGAGTATACCGACGGTATACGCAATTATTAATCCCCAGAAGTCGTAATACCCAAACAGCTCATGGAAAAAAGTAGGCACACTGACTACACCACTGTTTCCTAGTGCTTGGAAATCATCTGTCATTGTGCCTATATTTAAAAGTGGCGATCCACACTCCACTAGTAATTACAGACCTATCAGTATATTACCTATAGTATCAAAGATTGCAGAAAAACTGATAGCCACACAAATGACAAATTACTTAAATAATAGTTCCTTTGCTTTAGATCCATTGCAGTTTGGTTTCAGAGCAAATTACTCAAGTGAGATGGCAAACTGCTACTTCACCGAAAAAGTCAAGTCTGAATTAGATAATGGTGGGGGGTCGTTGGGGCTGTGTTTCTTGACTTGAGGAAGGCCTTTGATACTGTAAATCATAGAATTCTTATGTCCAAATTAGTAGATTTTATTTTCTCCCCACAAACTTTAAAATGGATAGAATCTTACCTGTCTGGTCGCACACAGTGTGTTAATATACAGTATTACAAATCTGCACCATTAGGAATGTCCACTGGTGTCCCACAAGCATCTATTTTGGGCCCTTTACTTTTTACTTTATATATCACTGATCTTCCATCCATCTGTCTTAATAATAATAATATACAAATGTATGCGGATGACACTGTTATATTTATTCATAGTAGTGTGTTGCAAGTCGCAAACAAACTTACAGAATCGCTGGTACATCTTTCCGCCTGGTTAGAACAGTGCTGTTTACAATTGAATTTCTAAAACAGTGAGTATGTTCTTTTCTAAGAATAATAGGTTAAGTGAAGTACCAGTAGTATTTGTATCAGGGGAAAGATTACAAGTTGTATTTGAGTACAAGTACCTTGGTGTTTTGATAGATTCAAAACTATCGTTTAAGTCACAGGTTAAAAAGGTTTTATTCAGTTTAGCAAATTTTAGATTTATTCGTGATCAGATGTCCTGCGAGGCTGCCCTAATTTATTATCACTCCATGATTATCTCTCATATCACTTATTGTTTAACCACTTGGTCCCAAGCTAGCAGTACTACTTTGAAGCCACTTGAATCATTATACAAACAATCCTTAAAAACCCCTGATAAGAAATCAGTTCAATTTCACCATTGTTTAATATTAAAGAAACATAACCTGCTTAGTTGGGAAAATTTAATTAAATATGTACATATTTGTTTAATGTTTAAGACCCTACATAACCCGACTTGACCACTAAATCAGTTTGTGAAAGTTAGATCGACTGCTCACCGAACTACTAGAGTTGGTAAAAAAGGGGATTGTATTATTCCTCTCAAAAAAAGTAAATTCAGCCAGTCTGTATTTTCAGTTAAAGCCGCTAGGGAATGGAACACCATCCCACCAACAATAAGAAGATCACTTACTTTTTGTTCTTTTCAGTTTCATGTTAAAAATTGGTTATTGGCAAATCAGCATTGTCAGCATTAGTACTGTATTCTTGACACTTATTTGTACTGTTTGTCTTTGGCTTTTTTGTCTTCTTCTGCTGCCATCAATCTGTTTTTGTTTTTTTGCTTTTTTAATTGTATTTTATATATGATAGTGTACTTTGTTATTATGCTGTGCTTCTATTTTAGGTGTGACTTTTTAACATTCTGTAAGGGGCCTACAGATGAAAAATAGCCATTCTTGGCTAATTCTGGCACATTTTACAGTAATGTTTATTAATGTGCATTGACCCTGTAAACCACAGGTGTCAAAGCCAGTTCCTGGAGGGCCGCAGCCCTGCACAGTTTAGTTCCAACCCTGCTTCAACACACTTATACCTGTAGGTTTCAAACAAGCCTGAAGGACTAAATTAGTTTGATCAGGTTTAATTAGGATTGGAACTAAACTGTGCAGAGCTCCGGCCCTCCAGGGACTGGCTTTGACATCTGTGCTGTAAACAAATAAACTAATCTAAAAAAAAAAAAACTAAACTAAGAAATGAATGCTGATCATTTTACAATAATGCGGATACTTTACAATATGGTTACATTAGCTAACATAATCTAATAATATACTTGTACGGCATTTATTAAGTTCAGCATTTACTAAAATTCAAGCCTTTTAGCATTAGTTAATATGATGTGAATTAATATGAACTAACAAAGAACAGCTTTATTTTCATGAACTAATGTTAACAAAGATTAATAAATACTGTAATTAATGTATTGTTCATTGATTATTCATGTTAGTGAGGGCATTAACTAACATTAACTATTTTTTATTTTACATTTTTAAAATACAACTTTTAAAAAATCATCTTTAAAATGAACAAAAAAATTGCTAAATAATCTTCCAAATTAAATACTTGATGCTGCAAACCTTTAAGTGTAAGGTTGCTACTAAACTGGTCCTAAAATTGCTGTTAAAAATAAATCTGTTATGAGTGCAATTTCATAAAGCAATGGAAAATTGTTTGTTTTCTTAAAATACATTCTTAAATTATTAATGTAGGAAAAAGTTGCTCACTGGATTAAACAAATGTAAAAAGAATACAAAAAAGATACATTTTGGTATATAAATTATATTTTTTGTACATGCAAGCAGATGTAACCCAGAATATAAACACAACACGCTAAACTGCACTGTAAACATTTATCTTCCATAGAAAACCATTAGAAATGAAATCTCAACATGTTTTAATACATTAATAAAGTGTCATATAAAGGCCACATTTGGTATACAGATTGTTAAAAATATACTGTATGCACAAGCAAGAAGATCAATTCAGAATATGAACAAACCACAGTAAACTGCATGTTAAGAATTTTCCTCCCATAGGAAACCATCAGAAAGGGAATCTTAGGCCCCATTTACACTAATGCGTTTTCGTTTTGAAACGGCGTTTTGGATCAAAAATGATCCGCGTCCATACTAGCTTTTCATCTAGCGTTTCTAAACATATCTCCGTCCACACTACTCCACCAAAAACGTATATCACGTGACCATTCGCGCACTCTGGGCATGCGCGTCTAAGTATAAACAGGAAGCATGTGTCTCGCTCGGCATTTGGTTATTGTTAGTCAACAAATGCTGGTTGAACGATGAACGTGAGCGATTAGCGAGTGCTCGAACAATAGCTTGCCTCTTGCGAATATATGCAGCTGCTGTAGTAAAAAAGGCAGAGTTTAACTGCACAATGGCGCCTAAAACGGACAATAGTGCAAACAATGCTCCCATTTCTGTGTCCATGTTGTTGTTTACAGTGAAGGCTGGTCTGCCGTGTTCCGGTAGCGTTATAGTCACGTGATAGGGGCTTGACGAATAAGGGAAGGATACGCAATGACCCAAAAGCCCCAATCAGGTAACGAATCTCAGCAGCCACGCCTCCGTTTTCAGATGTCTCCGTTTTCCCCATCCACACTGAGAAAGAGCAGCAGCGTTTTAGAATGAAAACGACCTCTCCAGCGTTTTCAAAACGCTCTGTTTTTGGGGCTCGAAAACTCCGAGTGTGGACGAATGGCGTAACCGTAGCAAAACTTATGCGTTTTAAAACGAAAACGCATTAGTGTAAACGGGGCCATAGTGTGATTTAATACGTCATATAAGTGCCAAATTTGGTAAAATAGATTGTATGTACAATTGTCATTAGGCTTGCAAGATAGATAGATAGATAGATAGATAGATAGATAGATAGATAGATAGATAGATAGATAGATAGATAGATAGATAGATAGATAGATAGATAGATAGATAGATAGATAGATAGATAGATAGATAGATAGATAGAAAGAAAGAAAGAACCCCAAATGCTGATTTTTAATTGAAGCATGCCTCTGATAACCTTGCTAAAACAGGGTTTCTGCCTAAAATAAAGCTCCAGTCAAACTCCATCAGAAGTTTGGAGTCTGAGTTTCCGTCTTCATTTATAGGAGGTGGGTGTGCTTTATAGCCTTTGAACCTTTCGCTCTCTCTTAGACCGATTCTCAATTCTTCTAATAAGCAAAGTTGACAAGGGAAAACACCCACCTGCATTGATGAGCTGGAGCTGTGTCTTTGTTAGGCTTTGACTTCACCTCCAATCCTCTCAACTCAATCCTTGCATGCATTCAGAGAGCTCTGGCAATTTACTACAGACAGCTGTAGCGCAAGAAAGACTGAGCTTTAGATGCTGTCAGGGAAATAAAAAAAAAAGTACAAAACCTGAAGGACAAGTTATAGACACTGTCGGCGGTGTGTCAGGAGTCCAGTTTCACACTATTCATTTATAAAGCATATATTATAGCAGTGGAAATTTTCCATCAATGACCACATTTTTTATTTATTTATAATTTTTTTCAAATCTGAAGGCAGATTTGCCCTTTACAGGGGTTTTGTTTGTAACGATATTCTTATAGTGATTAAAAATAATCAAGTCAGAGAGTGGCAAGGGATGGGCAATATGGCGATATAGTTTTTTTTTAGATGTTATTATCATCAGTATGTTAGTTTTATAGACATTTATATCTAGTGTACAGTGACAAAATTTGCGTTTAGAAGATATAAACCTGATATAAACATCCAAAGCCTGTTTGTCACTTTCACCTAAATACCCTCACAATCACCTGCTTACTTAGATTTTTTTTTCTTCAAGATTTTTACCAGGTCACTTTATATTTCAGTTTCAGTTAAATCTTGACCAATCAAATGTGCTCCAGTATATTATATGCCCCGCCCCCTTCAAGATTTGTTTAACCACTGTCAGAGCTGTGCTAAAACAAAATTCTTTTACACTGTAAGTGCACTGTAGGTGCGTTTGACTTGAACCATGGCTGCAGCCGGTGATCAACAAGATTAGTCAAGGGCGAGGGTGGAGTTAAAAACAGAGCCATCAAGCTGGACACTTCGGGGCTCAAAGTTGCGGCAGTCATGATGACCGATCACATGGCGTCATCATCATTTATTTTATTTTTATTTGTTTAGAACAACAAAAGATTTACAGTACTAATGAAACAGAATACAAGCTTTACAAACTATAGTTCATTTTTAAATAAAAAGGGAGTTATTCATTAAATATATAACAAACGCATGAGACAAATAAAGGGAAACGAGAGGGTAATATAAACATAAAAATGAATAGTTCTACCAGAAAGACCAGGAAGATAATTATGATACTGAATTACATTTATTGATGAGTATTATTTGACAAGAGTATGACGAAACATAGGATTTCTTTGGCGAAGGCCCCGTCCGTAGCTTGGTTTGGAAGCTTTTAGATCCAGCTACGTCTGCAGAGGACGAAGGCAGGGGCGGAGCCTTCCCCCCTGGACAGGGCCAACCTGGTGGTGGTGGGGAGGACGATGGGTGAACATCTGCATTGGTGCCTGCAACCAGATTAATGAAATGAATGGACAGCTTATATATTCCTTGTGTCTCGTGGCTATTGGTTGGAACTGATTGTGATGAGTGACGTGGCATTAGGTATTCTTTGTGTCTCGTGGCTATTGGTTGGAACTGATTGTGATGAGTGACGTGGCATTGGGTATTCCTTGTGTCTCGTGGCTATTGGTTGGAACTGATTGTGATGAGTGACGTGGCATTGGGTATTCCTTGTGTCTCGTGGCTATTGATTGGAACTGATTGTGATGAGTGAAGTGGCTTTAAGCTGTGGTCACACTAGAGTTTGATCTGTGAAATTCTGTCGTACGACGCTGCGAAAAGGGGCGGGATTATACAAGATGATTAGATATTAAAAAAAGCCAGAGACTGGTCCATGTTTTAAATTTCTGTCCAGAGAGGTCCTGTGTTGATCCTCGGTTGGTCTCACGCAATCATGTGATGCGTTTTCGCAGTTCAGAGTTCACCAAGCTTGAACTTTCAAACGCAGCGAATTGCGAAACTTGCCGCACGACCTTAAGTTTCCGGTCTGACGCATTTGCGTGCGTATGAATAGAAGTCTATGGGGAGAAAAGTGCAGTGTGACCGCAGCTTTAGGTATTCCTTGTGTCTCGTGGCTATTGGTTGGAACTGATTGTGATGAGTGACGTGGCATTAGGTATTCCTTGTGTCTCTTGGCTATTGGTTGGAACTGATTGTGATGAGTGACGTGGCATTAGGTATTCCTTGTGTCTCTTGGCTATTGGTTGGAACTGATTGTGATGAGTGACGTGGCATTAGGTATTTCTTGTGTCTCTTGGCTATTGGTTGGAACTGATTGTGATGAGTGAGGTGACATTACGTCTTCCTGGTAGAACTACCGCTACAAGCTACATGTCTATTAAATACAAAGCAAGAAGCACAAATTCTAGGAGTTTAAACATGACTCTTTAGGCTAATACTTCTTGTTTGAATATGCTAAAAAGGGCTTACATTTATTTACATTGATAGATATAAAACTTTCCAATATATCTTAATGTAAAACCCAAAACAAGGTGTTTTGATTAAATCTTAAACAATGATTGAGATTATTTTGGATAATGAAAGCATTTTAAAAAAGTACTTTAATCCAAAAAGATTGAACAAAAGGACATTCCCAAAATAAGTGAGCTACACCTTAAGTAGACATTTCCCAGAAAGAGAAAAAAAGATATTTTATAATCATATATATAATTTTATAATTCAATAAAATTGTTATTTAACTTAATTTGTTAAGACACCTTTAGGGTGGCAGGATCAATGATAATAATTATTTTATAACAAGTCTGTAAGACTTATTTGAGTTAATATTCACTAAAATGTATCATTTAAATTGTTCACGGAGCTGAATGCAGTAAATAAAAAAAGGTCGAAAATAAACCCGTGCAAACAATCTAGCCTTTATAACCAAATTATTTAACAAAAGATGATACCGCAGTAACAAATTTGTAGTCTTTTAATAACCATAGAGATGGTATGAAAAGTTGTTTGTTTTGAAATTTGTAAGACGGAAGTTGTCCAATAATAAACCCGAAATAAACGTGGTTGTTGTCATGCGGTGAATCCAGCCAATTGTGTAATATCGGTTTCGCCATCACAGCTTCTGCAGTCGCATTTCAGACGCTGCACTAACTGAATCAATTGTATGATCTTGGAACGCTGTCGCGGTTCTTTGATGCCACATGTAACAGTCACGTGGCGTCTGCGTAGCGTCAAGCTGGACAAAGTTTCTTACCGGCATGCACCGCTTTAAGGCAGATTTCGCACTTTTGGTTATTTTTTATGAGATTAACTTATATTTACAACACATTACTGATAAACATAGACTTTTTAATAGTATAAAAGGCTATGTTTATCAGTAATGCGTTGTAAATGTAAGTTAATCTAAAAAAAAACAAGTTCTTTTAAACACCCGACTGATGGTATGAAGTGAATTTATGTCAGTAATATATGAAACTATGTGTGTAATGCCTGTTTGTAGATGGACCCTTTTCACAAGCCTGTTATGACGCGTTTAAGGGTCATCAGCATCTTAAATCCTTAAAAAGTTTTTAATATTTAGATTTTTTTTTAAAACATATGAACATTTATGTGCATTTATTTATGAATCAGAATCATTTTTATTGCCAAGTGTGCTTCACACACACAAGGAATTTGTTTTGGCCTCAAAAGCTTTCAGTGTACATAAAGTGACAAGTGACAACACAAAATTAAATATGAGAAAAGAAAAAGGCGATAAACATTAAACAATAAACAGAGATGCAGTAAGTCAAAAATATCTGGATGTTGAATTGTATGTACAGATGTGTTGTAAATATACAGGTTATAAGGTGCTGTGTACCAATGCGTGTGAGAAAGTATTGCATTGTATATTGTTATAAGGTGCTGTGTACAATTGCGTATGAGAAAGTATTGCACATTTATTGCACAGTAGGAGAATATTTAACTGTTCATGAGGTAGATGGCCTGAGGAAAGAAACTTGTCCTGTGTCTGGCTGTAGCGCCCACAAGACGGTAACAATTCGAACAGGTAGTGTGCTGGGTGCGAGGCGTCCAGAGTGACTTTGCGAGCCCTTTTACTCACTCTGGAAGAGTACAGTTCTTGAAGTGTCGGAAGGGTAGTGCCAGTGATTCGTTCAGCAGTCCGGACTATTCGCTGTAGTCTACGGAGGTCAGTTTTGGCAGCTAAGCTGAACCAGACGGTAATTGAAGTGCAGAGGATGGATTGGATGACAGCTGAGTAGAACTGTACGAGCAGCTCCTGTGGCAGGTTGAACTTCCTCAGCTGACGTAGGAAGTACAGTCTCTGCTGGGCTTTCTTCACAATAGAGTCTACTGTATGTGAATGTCCCACTTCAGATCCTGAGAGATGGTGGTGCCCAGGAACCTGAATGACTCTTCTACAGCCACATTGCTGTTCATGATGGTGAGTGGGGACTCCTAAAGTACACTATCATCTCCACTGTTTTGAGCGTGTTCAGCTCCAGTTTGTTGTATCTGCACCATAAAGCTAGTCGCTCCACCTCCTGTCTGTATGCAGACTCGTCGCCGTTCCGAATGAGGCCTATAACAGTAGTGTCATCCGCAAACTTCAAGAGCTTAATGGAGGGGTCTTTTGTGGTGCAGTCGTTGGTGTACATTATATCATCTTTGCTTCAAATTACAAAAAAACAAATTACCGCTTGTGCGACGTGTTTTTAATGCAGCGTCTATGGGACAGGACAGTAAATTTGATGTTATTCTCTCCTCTGGCTGCCGTCATCAGTCTCACACAATTTTTTTTCCTTTTTCTGAAAGGCTTTATAACACCATCGTGGAGTTTTTCTTTTATTATTTCAGCAAATAACATTGTAAAAAAATGTATTTGTTGTATTCTCCTATTCACTGCGCTCTAAGTTTTCCCAACTATGACGACTTCAGCTACTGAGAAACCCGAAATTTGAAAAAGGTCTATATTCATACATCAAACTGTATCACACAGGTGCTTCTAGAGTACATTTGTTCATTGCACTGTCTGATTGTAGGTTTTATTGTTATTATTGTGAGAACTCATTTATATCATGGGGAGAATTCAGCCTGATCTCACGGGAAAACGTAAGAATTTTACGTTTTGTCAGTTTAGTGGCTAATTCATATGAATTCGTACGAGTTCAGTCGTACGAAATTGTACGATTTTAAAAAGGAGGCATGGCCCCTAACCCCCCCTCCTAAACCCAACCGTTATTGGGGGATGAGCAAATCATACTAAATTGTATGAATTAGATTGTACGAATTCATACCAATTAGCCACTAAATCAAAAAGTTACGAATTGCTGTGAGATTGTGTTGGACAATTTTTAACGGTATATTGCCAACAATAATAAATCCCTGATCCTTAACTGTGGCCAGTAATATCATTCTAATTGGAAAGTGTTTGTAAGGTTACATGGTAAACTTCAGACAACAGAACTCATTTGAATGGTCATCTTGTGAGCTACAATTAATACATTCATAATTAAAAATGAAAATGTGAACTTAAACATCAATAAATATCTTCATATTTAAACAATCAATCAATAAAATGACATTTTTACAACCGTGTCTGTCAAAATGACAAACAATGGCTGTTTCCATCCACCTATTTTTATTCACATGTTGGATTATCACAGAAAAATGCTTAATGAAAAAGCCAAGATGTGTTGGATAAGCTGGATAAACTTTTTACATGATAAGAAAAGAAATGTGCATTGGAAACACATTTACCAAATAAATTCCAACATGTGCATCAAAAATGTATGTGATTTTGTTTTAAGTGATCATGTAAATATCTGCAAATGGACAGCATTAACTGATAAACCGGACTGACCACATTGTAAAACCTGCCAAGACTCCCATTTTAGACCCATCTCATGCCCCTCTCTTGTTTTATGAATTCTCCCGGAAATCTCCCATAATTCCCGGAAATCCCCACCACCACCCACCCCCCCTGCTCCCCGGTCCTCATTTTTTCTTTTGGTACAGTCCGTATAACACCCCCCAATCATAAACTTTGGTATAGTATCCGATCACCGCCACCGCATGATACCCGATCCATGTTACAGTAACAGTTACAGTTATTAACTAAGTTACTTAGGCCCTGTTTACACTAATACATTTTAGTTTCAAAACGCATACATTTTGCTATGGTTACGCCTTCTGTCCACACCACCCCAGAGCTTTCGAGCCCCAAAAATGGAGCATTTTGGAAACTCTGAAATAGCTGTTTTAATTTTAAAACGCTCCTGCTGCATGTCAGTGTGGATGGGGGAAAACGGACACATCTGAAAATGGAGGCATGGCTGCTTGAGGCTAAATTTAACAACTTAAATATAACACACCAAAAATGTCAAAAGTCAAAATTATTAGTACCCCTTTGATTTTTTTTTTAAAAATATATCCCAAATTATGTTTAACAGAGCAAAGAAATTTTCACAGTATGTCTGATATATATCTAATATTTTTTTTCTTCTGGAGAAAGTCTTATTTGTTATATTTTGCAAGTTTAAAAGCAGTTTTTAATTTTTTAAAAGCCATTTTAAGGTCAAAATTATTAGCCCCTTTAAGCTAATTTTCCCCCCGATAGCCTAAAGAACAAACCATCGTTATACAATAACTTGCCTAATTACCCTAATCTGCCTAGTTAATCTAATTAACCTAGTTAAGCCTTTAAATGTCACTTTAAGCTGTATGGAAGTGTCTTGAAAAATATAGTAAAATATTATTTACTGTCGTCATAACAAAGATAAAATAAATAGGTTATCAGGGATGAGTTATTAAAACTATTATGTTTAGAAATGTGTTGAAAAAATCTTCTCTCCGTTAATCAGAAAATTGGGGAAAAAAATAAACAGGAGTGCAAATAATTCAGGGGGGCTAATAATTCTGACTTAACTGTACATATTTTATAACCGTCATCTTCACTGTATGCAGATGTAAAGCAAGATGGAGCCTAATAACGGTCTCCTTTCATTTTCATTAAATAATATATGAAACATTGGGCTCACTATGTGGTTTTAGCAATATGTGCGTAATGTCTATATGCACACAATAAAGATTATCAGAGAAAATGCATGGTGAAATATGAAATAGCCGTCTCTTTTGCTGAATAAAATAATCAGTAAGCTATAAATTAATGCGCTCAGCCAAAACACGTTGACTGAGAACAAGTAGGCTAACAGATTCAGAAGGCCAACTCGTTTCATATAGGTCTACACAAAATGAATGATAGATGGCGTTTAACAACTACAGTGAGATGAGATCCAGCGGCAGATTCGGGATGGACTGGCCGATGTTTGGCTGCTCTCAGCCGGGCATGCTCAAAGCTCCCGCTTACTGCCTGGAGCTCAGACGTGAGAATACACTAAAGCAGTTTTCAGCGCGTGCCAGAGTGCGTGTATGATCACGTGATGTGCGTTTTCAGCGGTGTAGTGTGGACGGAGAGCTTTTGCAGAAATGCTAGATAAAACACCAGTGTGAATGTGGATTGTTTTCGTTCTAAAATGCCATTGTAAAACGAAAACATACAGTTACAGTTAAAGTCAGAAATACTAGCCCCCCTTTGAATGTTTTTTTTTTTTTTATATTTCCCAAATGATGTTTAACAGAGCATTAACATTTTCACAGTATGTCTGATAATATTTTTTCTTCTGAAAAAAAGTCTTATTTGTTTTATTTCGGCTAGAATAAAAGCGATTTAAATTTTTTTAAAAACCATTTTAAACCATCATTATACAATAACTTGCCTAATTACCCTAACCTGCCTAGTTAACCTAATTAACCTAGTTAAGCCTTTAAATGTCACTTTAAGCTGTATAGAAGTGTCTTGAAAAATATCTAGTAAAATATTATTTACTGTCAACATGGCAAAGATAAAATAAATCAGTTATTAGAGATGAGTTATTAAAACTATTATGATTAGAAATGTGTTGAACAAAATCTTCTCTCCGTTAAACAGAAATTGGGGAAAAAATAAACAGGAATGCTAATAATTCAGGGGGGCTAATAATTCTGACTTTGTATTAGTGTAAACGGGGCCTTAGACACGACCCCCCTCCTCCCTACCCCCCACCCTCCTAATCTCACAGCATTTCAGATACAAATGTTGGCAGGCATGCTGTAAAGTTATTTTTCAGTTCTAGTTTATAAGGAAGTGACGATTGTGTTCTCTTTGACTCATTGGTGACAACGCTGCATTATTTTAAAATGTTTTATACAATACTTCTATAAGTCTAATCTGCATCTTTGAATGGTACTAACGCAACCTCTGGTCTAAAGATAGACCTGCTAACTACTAGATGAGTGATATTGCGCTTGAGATGCATCTTTTACACATCTGATCACACTGTATGCACACATACTCCGTATGAAAGGATGGAAAGGATGATTGTTTACTATCATTATGCAGACTGATTTGTTTGCTAACGCACCAAGAGACAAAATTGCTCCAGGGCCGTATGGAGACACATTCACAATGCACACATTGCAACGAGACACTCTGCATATTCCCTTAATAATGTGGTAATCATGTCATAGTTTAATCCCGCGTAAGAAATGGTCAGGACATTTGAAGTAATTAGATGAAGTATGACAATAATAGAATTTGATATAGGCTATTCTGCTCTCTCTCAGTGGTAGATATTTTAATAGGAGTTGAGACCTTATCAACTCATTAGGCAGATGGGCTGAGCGGCTCGCTCTCCAAACAAGGCTCCTAATGGAGCTCGTGGCCTAATTACAGTACATCCATTCAGGACAGTGTCAGAAAATGAAGAATTGTGCATTCGGATAATATGGATGGATTGGACATTGCTGTTGAACTGAATGTTGATTGTTGGCAAAATGGGATGAAGGGTTGAGTTGAGGATTTATGCAGACAAGAAAGGTGTCTTATGGACAAATTTCCAACATTTTTTGAACATATTTTGAACATTTGCATGTTTGAATATATAAATATAAATAATTACAGCAGGGAAAATATGTATTCAATGCACACGTCATGTTTTTTTTTTTTTTTTTTTCCAGGGAATGATCTCTCTAAAGAAGCTGTTGACATGGAATTAAACCAGATTTTGGTAAAAAAAAAAAAAAAAAAAAAACAGCAGAAAGTATTGAACTACTGAAATGTAATCAATACTTTATATAAAAGGCTTTTTTTTGGTGGTGGCAGCTTAAAGACCCCTCTCCTATGGAGAATGAAGTCACATGCATAGCTCAACTATGATTTTTTCTTCAACAGAGTGTAAAAATTGTGATGGTTCTGTGGGTCTCGTCTTTCAAATTTGATCTTTATTTTGCATTTTCTATTGAATTCACATCAGGTGATTGTTTGACCCTTCTACAGCTTGATGTTCTTTCTCTGAAAGCATCTGAGAGTTTCCTTGGCTGTGTTTTGGATCAATGACTACGTTTACATGGACACCAATAATTCGATTTTAATGCGATTAAGACAATACTCTGATTAAGAGTCGACCATGTAAACAGCGTTTTTTGATTAATTTAATCAGATTAAGGTTATAATCGAACTAAAGAGAAATCGAATTAGGACATGTGGAGTATGCCGATCTTAGTCGCATTATTGAAGTGCAGTACAGACATGTAAACACCTTAATTGAACTATTGCCGTCATGTAGGACTTTAAGCCGCTTTTTGCGACAGGGTAGTCCACACACACACACACACGCACACGCATGGCTGATTGACACTTTTTGCACCTACCGAGTCAGTGCAGACCACAGACACCTGCATCGTGAAATGCGTAGGTTTTTTTTTCTTCCATTCAGCATGCGGTATGAACTTCCATTAAAACAACTCTTCCAGCAGTTCATAGTTGCATCCAATATCTCGTTTGTCACGGTGGGCTTGCTTGAAATCTTCGTGAATGAAAGTGAAAGTGGCAAACTGCAGTTAAAGTCGACGAATTAAAAATGAAACACCCGAAATTACGTGAAACTCCGGAGGAAATGCGGATAATTCGATTAGCGTCATTGCGTCACCGCGCTATGTGCTGTAACCAAGCGGCAACCTCCCGCTCTCCCTCGGGAAGCCAATACGGAAGTAACTAAAACTCCAATTCATCGACTCGCCTGGGGGGCTGGCTCCAGGAAGTCCACGTGCTTTCTTTCTTTCTGGTAAATTGGTCATTTTTACAGCTGATAAAAACATGTTTACAGCCTGGTACAAACGATGGCTTTGGTGCATATAGCTATGATTACCCTTCATGACAACTCTGAGGGGGGTGAATTTTTTTATAACTCATCCGTTTCGTTTTTATTAGGTTATATTAAGTCTGCATAATTAAGGGCGTGGCCACTTGAGTGACAGCTAGGTCTCGCTGGTCGCAGTATCGTCACCTCAGCTGATTCTGGCTAATTAGCCGCTGAGCTCGGCATATACATCGTATTTTTGTTTTGTTTAATGTTTCTTTACACCGTCATTTGCCTTTTGGAATTATTTCCTGCAATTATCAGATGATATGGCATGCTGTGTGGACTTAATTGTGCTTACAAACCGTTCAAGTTGCCTCCATTTCACAGGTGAGGGAATTTATATGCTTATATACCATCTCTATAAATGTATTTGTTTTATTTAAGATCATTTATCATTTAAATGTTCTTTAGAGCAGTATTGCACTCCAGAATCTGACAGATTGATTAGCTGTAGGCTATAAAACAGTCATCTGAAGCGTTGTCATACAGTGTTAGTGCTGGATTTTATAAACAGCCTTGCATTTACTAACACAGACTATATCTGAAGTGTTTGATAGTAATTCACGTTTTCCTCCTGTCGAAAAACGTCATAAGAACAATGCTTAGTGGCTCAATGTATTACAACAGTGTTTTTAAAAGTCTAAACACTTTATTGATATATGTACAACCAAGCACGTGTGGTCAGAACACAAACGAGTCACAGGTAATGAAGTATTAAGCGTTCTCCCAAAGTAAAAAGTCTGTTTTAAGCCAGGTCTAAGCAAAATGCTGAGAATCCAGCATGCGTCTGTAGCTCCGCTCACTCTCCGCCTCTTTGCCCTTATTTGGTATCCCGCGTTTGGTGCGATGACGCGCAGACAAAATGGCGACGGTTGGCCTCGCCTACTTGTAGTTTCTTTTGCAGTGTTCAGAAACCTATGGGTGACGTCACGGATACTGCGTCCATATCTTTTACAGTCTATGGCTGTAACATGTAAAACGCGATCATGAAAGGAACATTCAAAAAGCAGCTCATGTAAACAATTTAATCTTATTATTCTCTTAATTAGATTAAAGCAAATAATTCGATTACTGATGTCCATGTAAATGTAGTCATCTTGCTGAAATGTCCACTCTGGTTTCATCTTCATTCTCCTGCTAATGTAGATGTTGGACTGAAGCAGCTGATATTAATTTTCAATGACGAAGGGCAGAGGGTTGCTGAATAACCTCTGAGAGACTTCAGCTTCTGTCTGGGCTTTCACTGCTTTTCTACATCTCCCTTTCTTCATGTGTTCAATACTTTTTCCATGTAACATTTTATTTTATTACACATTCATACAAACTTCACTTGTAATCTAATTAATATTGTTTTCTTTGCATATATGGATTTATTTGGTTGTTACTGTACCAACATGCGGTGAAAATTTCAAGTGAATATCACCTTATATAATGATTTTTGAGAAAAATGGTGACATGTTTATTACTTGTTTTCCCTCGCTGTAAATGTCTTTTACAGTATATAGGTCTGGAGTAGAATGCATAATTTATCAGCTTAGCACACATCCCCAAAATTGGTTGCTGTTGTTTTTTTTTATTTATTTATTGCTTAATTAAATTCAATAAGAAAGTTCTTTTTTGTATGTGTATCATGTCTTACAGTGACTTTTAAAGGAATTACAAGAAAGGAAGGAAAAAGTATTTTGCAACTGTAACCAAGGATAGGACGTTGACAACAGGATGCGGATCCACATGCAGGTTTATTTAAAGAGATGGTCAGGCAAGCAATGATCAATACAGGAGCAAACAGTCTTATGAGGGAAATCCAGAATCGTAATCAATAAAGCAGGCAGATGGTCACAAGGATGGCAGCAGACACGGAGAAACAGATAACTAGGCAAAGGTCAAAACACGGCAAAGACAAGACAAGGGAACGCTTTGTAATGAAGCTGTAAACAGGCAACAAGACTAAGCACTAGTGTTTGTGTTTGAGCAGTACTTATAGTCCATGTAATCAGTATCTGAGCAGCTACAGCTGTGACAGTCTAATCAGTGGAGACTTGGAGCAGGTGAGTGTTTGTGTGTGGCCTGACTGGGTATTGTAGTCCATATTTCAGCAGATTTGTAGTCCTTGTGAGTGTGTATGTGTGTGTGTACCAGCGATCTCTAGTGGTTAGATCTCACTGGTGACCATGACAGAGCCCCCCCTCTAAGGAGCGGATTCCAGACGCTCCTAACAAAGATCAGGCGGGAGGTGGAGTGGAGGCGGAACAGGGGGAGGGATGGAGGGCCAGGACCATGCAGCGGAGGTCTACCTGGAGCGTGGAGCTGTGAAGGGCCTGGAGAGTGGAGTTGCGGAGGGCCTGGAGAGTGGAGCTGCGAAGGGCCTGGAGAGTGGACCTGCGCAGGGCCTGGAGAGTGGAGCTGCGGAGGGCCTGGAGAGTGGAGCTGCGGAGGGCCTGGAGAGTGGAGCTGCGGAGGGCCTGGAGAGTGGAGCTGCGGAGGGCCTGGAGCGTGGAGCTGCAGAGGGCCGGGAGGTTTAGGTTCTAGTGGTACTGGCAGTTTGCTTAACCCCAGTGAGTCAGGAGGCTTAGGTTCAGGAGTCATTGGCAGTTCATTCAACCCCAGTGGGTCAGGAGGCTCAGGTTCAGGATGCACTGGCAGTTCTTTAAACCCCAGTGGATCAGGAGGCTTAGGTTCAGGAGTCACTAGCGGTTCATTCAACCCCAGTGGGTCAGGAGGCTTAGGTTCAGGAGTCAATGGCAGTTCTTTAAACCCCAGTGGGTCAGGAGGCTTAGGCGGCGGCGGCCATTCAGGAAGCTCAGGCGGCGATGGCCATTCAGGAAGCTCATGCGGCGGCGATTCAGGAAGCTCAGGCGGCCATTCGGGAAGCTCAGGCGGCCATTCGGGAAGTTCAGGCGGCCATTCGGGAAGCTCAGGCGGCCATTCGGGAAGTTCAGGCGGCGGCCATTCGGGAAGCTCAGGCGGCGATGGCCATTCAGGAAGCTCAGGCGGCAGTGGCCATTCGGGAAGCTCAAGTGGATCTGGCGCCCTTGGCCATTCGGGGAATTCAGGCGGATCTGGCACCCTTGGGCATTTGGGAGGATCTGGCGCCCCTGGCCATTCGGGGAATTTGAGAGGATCTGGCGCCCCTGGCCATTCGGGGAATTTGAGAGGATCTGGCGCCCCTGGCCATTCGGGGAATTTGAGAGGATCTGGCAACTCTGGAGGATCAGGCAGTGACTGAGGATCTGGCAACTCTGGAGGATCAGGCAGTGACTGAGGATCTGGCAACTCTGGAGGATCAGGCAGTGACTGAGGATCTGGCAACTCTGGAGGATCAGGCAGTGACTGAGGATCTGGCAACTCTGGAGGATCAGGCAGTGACTGAGGATCTGGCAACTCTGGAGGATCAGGCAGTGACTGAGGATCTGGCAACTCTGGAGGATCAGGCAGTGACTGAGGATCTGGCAACTCTGGAGGATCAGGCAGTGACTGAGGATCTGGCAACTCTGGAGGATCAGGCAGTGACTGAGGATCTGGCAACTCTGGAGGATCAGGCAGTGACTGAGGATCTGGCAACTCTGGAGGATCAGGCAGTGACTGAGGATCTGGCAACTCTGGAGGATCAGGCAGTGACTGAGGATCTGGCAACTCTGGAGGATCAGGCAGTGACTGAGGATCTGGCAACTCTGGAGGATCAGGCAGTGACTGAGGATCTGGCAACTCTGGAGGATCAGGCAGTGACTGAGGATCTGGCAACTCTGGAGGATCAGGCAGTGACTGAGGATCTGGCAACTCTGGAGGATCAGGCAGTGACTGAGGATCTGGCAACTCTGGAGGATCAGGCAGTGACTGAGGATCTGGCAACTCTGGAGGATCAGGCAGTGACTGAGGATCTGGCAACTCTGGAGGATCAGGCAGTGACTGAGGATCTGGCAACTCTGGAGGATCAGGCAGTGACTGAGGATCTGGCAACTCTGGAGGATCAGGCAGTGACTGAGGATCTGGCAACTCTGGAGGATCAGGCAGCTCTGGAGGATCTGGCAGCTCTGGAGGATCTGGCAGCTCTGGAGGTGGTGGTGGCAGCTCTGGCAGTAACAGCTCTGGTGGTGGCAGCAGCTCTGGCAACTCAGGTGGTGGTGGCCATTCTGGTGGCTCAGGTGATGGCATTTCAAGAACAGGAACAGGAACTATGGCAGAAACAGACTCGGAACAGGAAACCATCTTGTGAGCTATAGGCAGATTGGCGCTTACCCATGTGTGAGCTGGAGGGCTGGTTGTGGCCACTTTGTGAGCTGGATGACTGGAGACAGCCATCTTGTGAGCTTGAGGACTGGAGGCAGCCGTTTTGTGACATGGCAGACTGGAAACAGGCATTTTGTAAACTGGCAAACTGGAGGCGGCCATCTTGTGCTTGACTGGACTGTTGGCGGCCATTTTGTCAACTGGCTGTGGTCTAGGCTGGTAAACAGGAGAAAGGAGTACAGGTGATGCCAGCATAATGGTGTTGCTGGGTTGAGCAGCAAGCCCCGTTGCCAGCAGGTCTTCATGTTTATTGCCCCTCTCCAAAAAACATTTAGGGGTTTCCTCCTCCACTTCGCCAACAGTGAAGGGGGACCCTGACATTCTTAAGGCCAAATCGATGTAATATTTCAAAGTCCCGTGAGGGTTATGCAGTGGCATAGTGGAATACAGTGGCTCAGAAAGACCTCCACGAAAAAATATCATTAGACATAACTCACTTAGGGATGTTAGGTGTGCCAGTTCAATGAAATCCTCCACGTACTCCTCAATAGATCGTGCTTCCTGCTGCAGACGCATGATTTCAATACCCGCTGGATCCATGTTGGGCTTAGTCTTCTGTAACGCAGGGATGTGACACTGACAACAGGGATGTGGATCCACATGCAGGTTTATTAGCCGGGATGGTCAGGCAAGCAATGATCAGAGCAGGAGCAAACAGATATATAAGGGCAATCCAGAGTCGTGGTCAAAGTAGCAGGCAAATGGTCAAAGGCAGGCAGCAGACAGGATAAACAGACAGACGTGGCAAAGGTCAAAACCAGGCAAACTAGACAAAGGATAAACGCGTTGTGGTGTCACTGTAAACAGATAACAAGACTAAGCACTAGTGTTTGTGTTTGAGCAGTACTTATAGTCCATGTAATCAGTATCTGAGCAGCTACAGCTGTGACAGTCTAATCAGTGGAGACTTGGAGCAGGTGAGTGTTTGTGTGTGGCCTGACTGGGTATTGTAGTCCATATTTCAGCAGATTTGTAGTCCTTGTGAGTGTGTATGTGTGTGTGTACCAGCGATCTCTAGTGGTTAGATCTCACTGGTGACCATGACAGCAACAAAGACATTAATAATAAATTAATAAATAAACTAGTTTAATAGTATGCACATATACTCATAATCTTTTAATATTTATATTAAAGAAAACAATTTATATTACATTTTAGAATTATTTATCTATTAATTATCATACTATAAAAATTATTTAATAGTGTTACGTAATGTATAAAATTAAACAAAAAGCATTTCTAGTTTGGTGTGATATTAATTGTTGTAACGGGGGAGTCTGAGACAATGTTAGAATCCATATGCAGAAGTTTATTAAGGGGCTTAGGCAGAGACAGCAACGTGTAAACAGGCAAATAGTCAGCAACAGGAAAGCAGCCCAATCCAATCGACAAACACAGGGGCAAATCCAGAAGACGTAGTGATAACGCAGGCAGGAGTTCAGTACAACAGCAATCAGTCCAAAACAGATCAAAGAGGCAAAAACGGAGAACGTACGTGATCAAGACAAGCAGGGTCATACACAGGATAGCAGTCATGGAGTCACCTGGAACAAACGCTTGGTAAGGCAGGTAAACTGGCAATACTTCGCAAAGAAGCATTCCCCCGGTTTCACAAACAAGGTTTAAGGCTAGTCAAGATTAAATTGCTTGTTTGAGCTGTCTCAACTCAAAATAACTTGCAGTGAGATGTCTTAAAATATGTCAGTGTCATTTTTTTGTCTCCAGGTGCACCCCAGTAATATATTTTTCTAAGGCCATTTTATAAATGTGGCTTAAGTAGCCTAATTTAACTAAGGCCTAGTCCTGGCTTAATCTAAGCCCTGTTTGTGAAACTGGGCCATTATGTACACAATGGAAGTCAACAACTTGCCAACATTAAAAATATCATTTGTTTTCCACAAAATAAAAAATAAAAAAGTTATCTGTGGCTTTGGAACACAATGAGGGTGACAATTTTAAAGGACATGAGGATGAAACTCAAACCACAGAGCATCGCAATTTGATCAGATTAATTCTGTTTGCTAGCAATAATATATCAATGTAACTTACATTTTAGGTACTCCAAAAATGTATTAATTCCTGAATTAAAATGCAAAAATGTGTCAAAATACAGTTCTGCCATGAGTATTTCTGCTTGTACTGGCAACCTTTACTGTACAAATGACATAGTCTTTGTTTGAATGCCCATCATTTTTCTTTGATACCAAATATTTCCAAACCCATGATGTGCATCAGACAGCAGAGACAAAGGGCCAGATTTAGTAACAGCTTGGGTCAGCGCAAATCCCTTTTTGGCATTAAAACCTGTCAGGTGTTATTAAAGACATGCAGTGAAACATTAGCCCTGAAAAGGCACTGACACAATGAGTTTTAGTGCCGACCTTATTTTATATTTAAATGAATCACAGGGCCCGATTTACTTAGTTTTGTGGCAGTCAGTTTACTTTTTTAAGTCTTTAAAAATGCATAACCCATCATGTGCTGGTGTTGTTAATAGATTACACAGGCCTGTATTTATCTCAGTGATTCTCAGTTCTAGTTATTATGCCCCACCACTCTGAAAACCTTATTTAACCTCTGAAAAATCTTATTTAACCTCTGAAAAATCTTATTTAACACACCCGATTCAGTAACGCTAAACAGTAACCAGAAACAGTCCCTACAAAGTGTTCTTTGCTCCTTATTCTCTGAGAACACTCTTTCCTTGTGTTCACAGATTTGCATGCAATGTTACTGCCTGCAGCATCATCACACACAAAAGACACTTGCTACCCACATGAAAAAATACTATGGTAATGTAAATATTGTAGTGTTTTTCAATCATACTATAGTAAGTTACTTGAATACAACAACTACAGTGCAACTACACATTACTTTTTCTACAGTTATATAGGGTGTTATACAACAACAATAAACCAGTTTACTGTAGTAAAACTAAAGAATACCACAGAATTCATTATTTTTCATCAGTTCATCACAGTTGATACATCGTAAAAAATGAGTTGACCACTTAAATTAAGTGAGTAAATCTGTTGTTTTAAAATGATTAGTTGACTCTACATAAAATAAATGAGTAAACATGTTGCTTGTAAATCGAATGGTTGAGTTTACTTAGAATAAGTGAGTAAACCTGTTGCTTGTAAATTGATTGGTTGACTTAACTTAAAATAAGTCAGTAAACCAGTTGCTTGTAAATCGATTAGTTGACTTAACTTAAATAAGTGCGTAAACCTGTTCTTTTTAAAATGATTAGTGGACTTAGAGTGAGTGACTAAACCAGTTGCTTTCAAAACAATTAGTTGACTTTACTTAAAATTAGTGAGTAAACCTGTTCCTTTTAAAATGATTAGTTGACCTTACTTAAAATAAATGAGTAAATCTGTTGCTTTTAAAGCAATTAGTTTTTTTAATAAGTGAGTAAATCTGTTGCATTTAAAGTGATTAGTTGACTTAAAATAAGTGAATAAACCTGTTGCATTTAAAGCGATTAGTTAAATTTACTTAGAAAAAGTGAGTAAACTTGTTGCTTTTAGAACAATTAGTTGACTTTACTTAAAATAAGTGAATAAACCTGTTGCTTTTAAAGCGATTAGTAAACTTTTCTAGGAATAAGTGAGTAAACCTGTTGTTTTAAAGCGATTAGTTGACTTTACTTAGAATAAGTGAGTAAACTTGTTGCTTTTCAAGTGATTAGTTGACTTAAAATAAGTGAATAAACCTGTTGCATTTAAAGCGATTAGTTAAATTTACTTAGAAAAAGTAAGTAAATCTGTTGCTTTTAAAACGATTAATTGACTTTATTTAAAATAAGTGAGTAAACCTGTTGCTTTTAGAACAATTAGTTGACTTTACTTAAAATAAGTGAATAAATGCATTGCTTTTAAAGCGATTAGTTAACTTTACTTAAAATAAGTGAGTAAACCAGTTGCTTGTAAATCGATTAGTTGACTTAACTTAAAATAAATGAGTAAACCTGTTCTTTTTAAAACGATTAGTTGACTTTACTTAGAATAAGTGACGAAACCAGTTGCTTTCAAAACGGTTAGTTGACTTTACTTAAAATTAGTGAGTACACCTGTTCCTTTTAAAATGATTAGTTGACCTTACTTAAATAAATGAGTAAATCTGTTGCTTTTAAAGCAATTAGTTTTTTTAATAAGTGAGTAAATCTGTTGCATTTAAAGCTTTTAGTTACATTTACTTAGAAAAACTATGAAAACCTGTTGCTTTTAAAATAATTAGTTGACTTTACTTAGAATAAGTGAGTAAACTTGTTGCTTTTAAAGTGATTAGTTGACTTAAAATAAGTGAATAAACCTGTTGCTTTTAAAGTGATTAGTAAACTTTTCTTAGAATAAGTGAGTAAACCTGTTGCTTTTAGAACAATTAGTTGACTTTACTTAAAATAAGTGAATAAATACATTGCTTTTAAAGCGATTAGTTAACTTTACTTAAAATAAGTGAGTAAACCTGTTCTTTTTAAAACGATTAGTTGACTTTACTTAGAATAAGTGACTAAACCAGTTGCTTTCAAAACAATTAGTTGACTTTACTTAAAATTAGTGAGTAAACCTGTTGCTTTTAAAATGATTAGTTGACCTTACTTAAAATAAACGAGTAAATCTGTTGCTTTTAAAGCCATTAGTTAACTTTACTTAAAATAAGTGAGTAAACCTGTTGCTTTTACAGTGATTAGTTGACTGTACTTAAAATAAGTAACTAAACCAGTTGCTTAAAACAATTAGTTTACTTTACTTAAAATTAGTGAGTAAAGCTGTTGCTTTTAAAATTATTAGTTGACTTTACTTTAAAAATAAATAATTAGACCTGTTGCTTTTAAAGCAATTAGTTGTTTTTACTTAAATAAATGAATAAACGCATTGCTTTTAAAGCAATTAGTTGACTTTACTTAGAATAAGTGAGTAAACCTGTTGCTGTTAAAGTAATTAGTTACTTTTACTTAGAATAAGTGAGTAAACCCTTTGCTTTTTAAAGTGATTAGTTAACTTTATTTAAAATAAGCGAGTAAACATGTTGTTTTTAAAGTGATTAGGTGACTTTAATTCAAAATTTATTAAACCCATTGATTTTATTGGGAGTAGTTAACTTTACTTAATAATATTGATTAAACCTGTTGATTTTAAACAATTAGTTGACTTTACTTAAAGTGAGTGAACTCATTGCTTTTTAAATTGAATAGTTGAGTTTACTTAAAATAAGTGAGTAAACCTGTTGCTATTTAAAAGATTAGTTGATTTAAATTAAGTGAGTGAACCCATTGTTTTTAACTCGAATAGTTGAGTTTACTTAGAATAAGTGAGTAAACGTGTTGCTTTTAAATCAATTAGCTGTTTTACTTAAAATTAGTGAGTAAACCTGTTGCTTTTAAAATGATTAGTTGACTTTACTTAAAATAAGTGAATAAACCTGTTGCTTTTAAAGCGATTACTTGTTTTTACTTAAAATATGTTAATAAACCTTTTGCTTTTAAGTGATTATTTGACTTTACTTAAAATATGTGCGTAAACCTGTTACTTTTAAAGCAATTAGTTGACTTTACTTAGAATAAGTGAGTAAACCTGTTGCTTTTAAAGTGGTTAGTTGACTTTAATCAAAATGAATAATTTAACCCGTTGATTTAAAAGGGAGTAGTTGCCTTTACTTAAAATGAGTGACAAATAACCCTTATAGGTATCAGTAGACTAATGTAAAGTATTGATCTATTTTAATGTGCTATCACTCTTCTTGTTCAGCAGATGTATAAGGTTTGATTAATTAGAGATTAAAAACAAACGAAGGAAGCCAGAATGCTTTCCATAAGCGTTTGTGTTGTTTGCTTTTTAATGATGCATCTAAACTGAAAACTTTTAATGCATTTTGGCAGCTCATTTACATGATAACTTTAATCACAAAATTTTAAAAACCGGGTTCAAAGTGTTAGCAATAACATTATAGTTTCTTTGTAAACTACACAATTCAGATTTAGTGAAACGCTGATGTCTTGCTCGTGTATTGTTTGTTTAGTATCTAAGCATGAGTGAGTACTTGACAACCAAAACAACAACTACAAGCCTGGAAAGAAAAATACAGCATATTTATTAACTTTGGGAAAAACAAAACCTTAAAAAAAGCTGATGTTTTATCATACCAATGGCTGCTAGATTTAACAAGGAACTAAAACTTTAGTGGTTTCGAAGAGGGCCAGACAGTCATAATTGAAGAGGAAGCTGCTCATCGAAGGCGTTTGACAGGACCGCACTGTTATCTGCACTTCTTAATTCCCCGTTTTCGGCTGTAAACTAAATGACGCAGGCGGCAGACATTAGTTGAGAGATTAATTTGGAAATAAACCGGAGCCCTGGCATCACAGCCTGTCTGTTTCTACTGAAATATCTCCGCTCTTTGTTATGGATTTGATTTTCCATGCATTGCGAAGTTTGTTGATTTATTTATTTCCCAATGAGAGCCATTTGTTTTGACAGATGCTTGTTCTGGGGCCGCAGCCAAGGCTTGTCTGATTTTCTGGATATTCACACACCAGACCACGGGTTTATACTTTGTTGTTTAGACACACAATACTGTACAGTTGCCAGTTCGGGGATAATTATGTCGGCGTAGACATATTCAGGCTGGGCTGGATTCAAAGTTGGGAGGAAGGAAGGAAAAGAAGAAGAGGATTATGGTACGGGGCAGTTTAATCCATTCTTATTACTCTCTCACCAAGTTTATTGGAGGGAGTTTGCTTTTCAGCCGCAAATATACAGGCCTCTGTAGCGAAACTCACTTAAAGTCGAATTACATTGAACTGTCTGTGGGAGGAACGAACGGTCCAGCACTAATTCTGTAAACAACAACAAAGCCGGATGAAGATGTCTGCTTTGTGAGAGTAATGCCTCGCAGACATGACTAGAATAGTTAAAAATGTTTATTTTAATTTAGTTTATGAGTGCATTAAAATTGTTTGGCTTAAAAAATATAAAATAGTTTTTGGAAGTGATTTAAAATATTTCGTTTTTGTTTTTTATATAATAAGTCTTGTCGTCTATCCAAGCGTTAGCAACAATAAACTTGCCTTCTAGTGGATCATTTGGTATCAGAAGTGGCTTATATGACAGGTCAAAGACGTGAAGTCGGCACCCCATAAAAACAAATAAACCCCAAAACGATGCCATTCGTTTGTGCTACGTTTGTGCTGATTTGTGTCGCAAAAACGAAAGTTTGTGCTGGTTTGGGGTTTGAAATATTAAGCATTATTTTTTTGACCGTGTGACGTCACTTTCCACCCCATGTTGCTCAAATGACTTCAAATCAGCACAGGTCGTTTGTGCTCGATTTGTGCTGGATTGTGCCGTTAAAACAAACACTTTATCTATTTTAGTTGTTTAGATATAATTAAAATATTTCAGGAGCCGTGACGTCACTCTCTACTCCAGGTTGTCTGAATCGCACCAAGCTGGTGTCATTTATTTGTGCTGGATTTGTGCTGGGTTGCGCCGTTAAAGTAAAGTGTATCTGTTTATTGTTTAGATATTGCCTAATCAAAATATTTCGGGAGCCGTGACGTCACTCTCCACCCCAGGTTGTCTAAATCGCACAAAACGGGTGTCATTCGTTTGTGCTGTTAAAATAAACACTGTATCTATTTTTATTGTTTAGATATTGCCTAATCAAAACACTTCGGGAGCCGCGACGTTACTCTCCGCCCCCATTATTTCCTCTAAATTGCATAAAACAGGTGTCATTCGTTTTGCGCAATTTAGAGGAAATAATGGGGTGGAGAGTGACGTCACGGCTCCCGAAATATTTAGCTTATATCTAAAGGAGGAAACAGATACAGGCCCAGTTTCACAAACAGGGCTTAAGCCAGGACTAGACCTTAGTTAAATTAGCCTATTTAAGCCACATTTTGTAAAAACAGCCCTAAAAAAATACATTACTAGTGTGCACCTGTAGACAAAAAAATCACACTGACATATTTTAAGACATCTCACTGCAAGTTATTTTCAGTTGAGACAGCTCAAACATGCAATTTAATCCATGACTAGCCTTAAACCTTGTTTGTGAAACCGGGGGACAGTGTTTGTTTAAACAGCACAAACCAGCACAAATCGAGCACAAAGGACCTGTGCTGATTTGAAGTCATTTGAGCAACATGGGGTGGAAAGTGACGACACATTTTCAAAAAAATAATGCTTAATATCTCAGACCCCAAACCAGAACAAACGTTCGTTTTTGTGGGACAAATCAGCACAAACGTAGCACAAACGAAGGACATTTCACTTGTTTTTATGGAGTGCCAACTTCACGGAGGTCAGGCAAAGGCTGTCATGGGCCAGGTTTGATCTGGGCTCCTCTGTCCTGTCTGTTTTCTGTCTCAGCTGTTGCCTCTCACAATCAGCGCTGGCACGTATGCATACCCACCTGTGGCTCTTTTCATCTGATTCTCTCCTCTACATATACGTGCCCATTATTGAAGCTATTTGCTAGATTATTGTGATTTCTTATCAGCATACTCTGTGTGACTCTTCTTATTATAAAACCTACCATTCAAAGTATCCTTGTCTAGTCCAGTCTTGTTTAAGATAACTTAATAGTTTATTGCCATACCTGTGGAGTTCAGCCCCCCACCTCCATGCTCGCTTGCTCCAGCACCCACTTTGCTACTGGGTATCCCTCCTCACTCGGCATCCTTTTGAAACCCCCCTCGGCACAGGTCCAGAGGGAGAAGCTTTCTGTAGCTTAACATCCAGCCTGCATTCACCATTGATGGCTGGCGAACGGCAGCTGCCTTTGTTGCTTATTAATAAACTTTCAGTTTGAGCAATTTCTCTCTGCATATCCTGTCCAGTTCATGACTGTTGCATGTGGCATTCACTCCTGCCCTTAATTATTACTTTCAATTGATCTTGTTTGTCTTTTGGTTGATTTGGTGGCGTCAGGCCTTTAAAACAGACGGAAGCGGACCTTTCGCAATTCCTCCACGCCACCACAGTTTTTGACGGCTTCATTGTTGTGTTCTCCTTTATGCTTTCCTTTTGATATTTGTTTGGAGTGGGGAGTCCAACCTGCTTTCGGTTTGTTTGGTTGTTATTTATTATGTTGTTGGGCTCCCCATCTCTTGTCAATTTGGATTGTTTTGCTGGTTGTTATGTTAATAAATAATTTAGCTGAAGCTGTTTGGCTGTTTATTTGTTGTGTTGTCTTTGGTTCACGAGTCGTATTTAAATTAGGGACCGTAACAATGACAAAGGCCTCTAAATTACACTTATTTTACCAAAATAAAATATGATCATGCCTTGATTTTAATTAGTACAGTAAGGTCAGACTTTGCTCAGACAAAAGCATACCTGTCAACCCTCCCCTTTTTACCGGGATTCTCCTGTATTTTACAGTTCTATCCCTCTGTCATCCCGTAAAGGTATTTTTCCCGTATTTTTTATCTTTCTGAGAAGAGCCGATCCTCCCTATATGCAACCCATACCGCCGAACCACCAGGGGCCGCCCTTGCTCTTAAATGTGAATCGGTTCTGTGCTTTTATTTTATTTAGGCATAGAAACACTTTGAAATAAACATAAAAACGTCGCGATTCATTTCTTTTTCATTACAGGCGCCATTACCCTTATGCAATCCTCAAAACAGTCAGTTCATATAAAGATGCATGACTGTCAGCTGATGCGCTCAATAGTGATAATAGACACTGTTTCCCAAGCGGATTCTGTACGTACGCGATTTGATGCTGAGCTCAAGTGGACACTGGGTTTTGGGTGTGTGTTTAAACAGACATATACACATCATCATAATAATGATAATAATAATAATAATAATAATAATAATAATGGCGGTTCATTCCGCTGTGGTGAACCCAGATTAATAAAGAGACTAAGCCGAAAAGAAAATAAATGAATGAATGAATAATAATAATACTAATAGTAATAATAATAACAACATCTAGACATGTCGATCTTGTTGGGTTTTCTTTTAAACACAACAAATTTTGTCTTAAATGAGCATAAACAGTTAGGAAAAAAATCAAATGCTTTCATTATAGATCTGTGCAGTTTTAAAGCGACACCTCTGTTATTTAATGTAATCAAACCAAAAACAATCTAAATGAGAGATTCATTCGCTGCTCTTTAATCAATTATATAGTGAAGAAAAGATTTGATAACTTGATTCTTTTTCTTTTTAATAGCTAATAGTTTTAATGAGCTGAACTGTTTGCTAATTTATTTGCAGCTTTTTCTAATGTATACTAATTATTATATCCTTTGTAAATAATAATAAAAACATATTACTGATCGTTTCAGAAGTTTATTTACAATGAAACAGCTCCAGATGAACATATTTATTTTGTGTGTTTTTTTTTTTTTTGGGGTGTGTGGGGGGGCTGAGTATCCCTTATTTTCACATCCCAATGTTGACAGGTATGCAAAAGTTTTGTCACCTAACAAATAATGTACAGTATAGAATATAAAGTCATGGTGCAGTGGAAAAATAATTCATATTGTGTATGATTTCCATGAGCTTGGACAACTGCATCCATACTGTACATCTCTGCAATGACTCAAATAACTTACTAATAAAGTCATCTGGAATGGCAAAGAAAGCATTCTTGCAGGACTCCCAGAGTTCATCAAGATTCTTTGGATTCATCTTCACTGCCTCCTTCTTGATCTTACCCCAGACATGCTCGATAATGTTCATGTCTGGTGACTGGGCTGGCCAATCCTGGAGCACCTTGACCTTTTTTGCTTTCAGGATGTTGCTCCATGATGTGGAGGTTGAAGTATGAGAAGGAGCGCCATCCTGTTGAAGATTTTCCCCTCTCCTGTGGTTTGTAATGTGATGGGCAGGACAAATGTTTCGATACCTCTGTTGATGTTGCAATCAACTCTGCAGATCTCTCACACCACCCCATACTGAATGTAACCCCAAACCATGTTTTTTCCTTCACCAAACTTGACTAATTTCTATGAGAGTCTTGGATCCATGTGGGTTCCAATAAGACTTCTGCAGTTTTTGTGATGATTTGGATGCAGTTTAACAGATGATTCATCAGATCAGACCTTCTGCCATATTTTCAAATGATTAACTAGAAGTCAAGTTATTATTTGTTACTCTTACAATTGGGATCGACAACAAGACATTTGTCAGGTAGTGTAAATTAAAATAATTAAAACTAAATATTTTGAATCACTCCAAAAAACAGTTTTATATTTTTCAATAAATATATTACATGCGTTTAATTAAAAGTTTTTGGTTTGGTTAATTTTGAGAGTGACTTGAAAACTAGTAGTTATAGGATTTATTTATTTATTTATTTATTTATTTATTTTATTTATTTATTTTATTTTTTTATAATTTTTTTAAATGCAGGGTATTTAATAGAGGGGACTATAATAACAACAATAATAATAATAATAATAATAATAATAATAATAATAATAATAATTAATTTTATTTGTTTTATTTGTTTATTTGTCTTCTGGACACCCAATGTCACCTTACAACAAGCATCAACAGCCATAGCAGAACAAATTGAAACAATTAATAAAACGTTGCCAAACAAATTTATTAATGCATGCAAGGAGTTGCAGGTACAAACACATCGTAAGTATAAAATAACATGATATAACATAGTCAAACGAAAGCCTGCTTAAAAATATGGGTCTTGAGACGAGATTTAAAAGTGTGAAGACTACCATTGCTCCTTAGAACCAGGGCAAGTGAGTTCCATAGTCGAGGAGCCGCAAAGCTAAAAGATCTGCCACCCATTATGCTTAATCGAGTGCGAGGTGGCACCAGGGAGAAAGAGTTGGCTGATCTAAGAGTGCGAGAAGGGGTTTAAGTATGGAGACGTTCGGTGAGATATTGAGGAGCAAGATTATGAAATGCCTTGAAAGTTTAAAATCAATACAAAACTTCACCGGAAGCCAGTGAAGCTGATAGAGACATCGTGACATCGTGTGATGAAGAGATGACACAAGCTGCATGGTTCTGAACCTGTTGGAGTTTATATGTTTAGAAGGAAGGCCAGTGAGAAGTGCATTACAGTAGTCAAGACGTGAAATACCTAATGCATGGATGAGAATTGCCAACGTAATCTCACAGCAATTTGTAACTTTTTGATTTAGTGGCTAATTCGTATGAATACGTAAGATCTAATTCGTACAAATTAGTACGATTTGCTCATCACCCAATGACGGTTGGGGTTAGGGGTGGGGTTAGGTTCCACGCCTCCTTATTAAAATCGTACATGTTTGTACAACTCAACTCGTATGAATTTGTACGAATTAGCCACTAAACTGACAAAACGTAAAATATTTACGTTTCCTCGTGAGATCAGGCTGGAATTGCTGTGTTATTGGTTGTAAGGTAAGGGCAGAGACAACTGATATTACGCAGGTGGAAATATGCAATATGTGTAATATTGTTGATGTGACCTTCAAATGAGAGTGTGTTATCCAAGATGACACCCAAACTCTTCACCTGCACAGAGGGAAGAAATGTGTTATTATTAATGTCTATTGTAAAATGATCAGCTTTAGCTTTATTAAGGTGTTTTTTATTATAATACATTTTTGAAGGGCATTAAAGTTGTTTTTAATTTAGTTTTGTTTGTGTTTTTGATGCATGCTTAAACATATTTGTATTACTATTTATTTAATTAATGTATTTTTATTTTATTTTTGACTTTCAATTGAAGTTTTACCTTTATAGCAAGGAATTAGCTTTTCAAATAAACAAGCCTCTGTAGCGAAACTCACTTAAAGTCAAATTACCCTGAGGAACGAACAGTCCAGTGCTAATTCTGTAAACAACAACAAAGCCAGAGAACATAAAGATGTCTAGTTTGTGAGAGTAATTCCTAGACTGAAGCTGTGGCTCTGTGTACATTAAAAGGCAGTTTTCTCATTTCTTCTGTGCACTAATTGCAGACTGGTACGTCAATTACAGGATTTGTTGTCCTCATCATTGCTGCCGTCCTGAAATTTCCTTCTCACATGAATTTACGTGAGAATAGGTTCTTGAAATGTCAACAAACAGCATGGAGAGGTTTGTTAAAAAGTGCAAGTGGGAAATAAGAGCCAGCACAGCTTCCCGCTGAATCATTGGCTGTTGCTCATTTGTGGAGTTATTTTGGATTCTTTATTGTGCATTCAAACAAATGCTTTGGATTGAAATGTTAATTCGAAGCCAAAGCATTGTTTATTATTTATTTTCAAAAGGTTCTTACTAAACTTTGTGTGTGGAAACATGTTTTCAAAACATATTTGAGGGTGCTTTCACACCTGCCTTATTTACTTCGATTGAATCGCACTAGAGTTCGTTTTCCCTCTTGGTGCGGTTCGTTTGGGCAGGTGAGAACGTAGCAATCGCACTCATGTGCGCACCAAAGGCGCACCAAAAAAGCGTACCGAGACCTGCTTGAAGAGGTGGTCTCGGTACGCTTTCAAACGAACCCTGCAGCGGTTCGTTTGTGGTGAGAACGTGATCCAAACTAAAACAGACCCAACCGCAAAAAGTACTGCACCTTTTTGGACTAATCCAGCTGCCGTAGTGCGACGCGCTGTCTATCTTATGGGGTTTGGAGGAAAAATATTTGTTGACACCGCTTTACCAACAGTTTTAAACAGAGAGAGAGAGAGAGAGAGAGAGAGGGAGGGAGAGAGAGAGAGGGAGGGAGAAACATTACCTGATGGATCACTGGTGATATTTCTCGAAAGATGACCATGTCGCAGTTTAGCTAAATTATTTCACGCCTTCTCCTAATGCTTTCGCCAATTGCAATGCATTAAAACATTGTTTTCCAGCCCCAGCCGCCCTTCATTCTCAAAATGTATAGTTTGTCTAAAGTGATTCATACAATCTACATAGTATATGACCAGGGATACTGCGTCAGCCAGCGCAGCGACATATGTGTGTCTGCCGGTTTGTTTACTTGCGGGAGTTCCACGTGAATTCTGACCAATTGAAAAGCAGTTTAGAAAATGCGTTCAATAACATCTGGCCAGTGAGTGATGTAGATTTTGTCACATGACTGCATTTTGGTTCGTTTCAACTGGTTCGGACCAAAGCAATCAGTGTGGTGTGAAAGGGACCCAAAACGGCAGAAAAATGCTACAATGTATCATTTGTTGCCTTTGGTCCGGACCAAATGAACCAAACCACATATGTGAAAGCACCCTTATATATAAAAACCGTTTTGTTTATTTGGGAGAACATGATAGCAGTTTTGCTTTCAAAACTTAGCTGACTTATTTCTTTAGTTTTATTAAGAGATTGTAATGCTTTCAAGAGGTTTTGCTTGAAAACATTTTTATTGAAAAATGTTTTGTTTGGGTTGGTAGCAAATTAAAGGGTTTTTTTTGTTGTTGTTTTTTATTTAAAATGTTTTATTTTTGTTTTTTTTGGAAGAGCACAGAAAGGGTTCTGCTTTATTTTCATTTATTTTTCTTTTAACATTTAAATGTCAAAACATTTTGTTACTCCTCTCGAGATGAAACAAAGGCTCAAGTCGTTCTTGATTTTAACTGACATTTATTCGAACACGAGTCTGTAGTATGTCTTGTACATTCTAGCCTTGCATCCCTTTATGTCCCAACAATGCCGTCAGAACTACTAAAAGAAATACATAAACATAAATGAACCCTTTAAAGGTGATGCTGCACGTAATGAACAAAATACATACAACCAATAAATAAAGCGCACATTCAACATGTAAGGTAATACACTTAATTGGCTAATTATACATTAACACACGAACACATACTCATACATGTTCACATACGTTAGCGCTATACGACACATACCTTATTGGCCTCTCTAACTCAAGAGGAATAAACTTGAAGGGTTATGGTTTCTCAGTTTCTCTCTCAGGTGTAGTCCTTACAAACGTGTTATTAGCACAGCACCTTGTGGCTGTACTACTTGCAGTGCATCGGAAGAATATCTTGATTGCAACAATGAAATAATTCCCAAGCTAAACATAAAAAGAAATAGCCCCCCCCCCCCCCCCCCCTTTTTTTTTTTTTATAGTTTTAGTTGAATAATTTTAAATGAATTACATTTATTAACAACAAATATACATTACTTATTTATTCTGATGATTATTCTGAACATTTTAACTATTTATTGACTTTTTAACTGTAAAGTGCATGTTGTTCACCTTATTCTCTGCGTACGAGCGGGCGCAGCCATTTGAATCATTTTGGCTCGAGACTTCCGGTCTCATTCACTTCCATTCATTTTTTCACGTTAAAAACCGCTCGTTCTGCTGCTTGATGTTTCAAACTGAGGTTTTCTTATTATATTTTTCTATTTTGTCTATATAATAGGGGTGTCAAAATTAATCGTTTCTTCGGTGCACCGCGATGCAGACGCGGACAATTCGGTATCGGTTCAGTAATAATCATAACCGGTTATTATACTGACGTCATTTATCTCACATGCGCTATGTCTCCGTAGCTTACTATGGCGAGGGAGGCGAGCCGCGAGCGCGAGTATTTACAACGCTTTAACTACGAAAAACACACAATATGCACAATTTCAATGCGTGTGTTTGCTGAACACTGTTTCACTGAAACTTACAGCAAAAGCCCCTATTTCACGGCGATTAAGAGAATGAAAGTAAACTCCATTTCTCTCTCTCTGTCTCACTGTGGCCCATGAGTGCATCTGTGAAGAGCGACAGCGTGTAAGAGCCAATCGCAGCCCTTTCTGTTGAGCGCGTGACCAATCAAAGGGGTGTAAGAAAGAACTTTGTAAACAAGGCTCAGAAAGCGAGCGGTATATTTATATTTGTTTATTTGCTATAGACCATTTCAATGTGGTCATGTCATTGGCCCATGAACATTTCCTGCTTGACGTTAAACTATTTCCTAACTGTAACAAGAGGCAATTCAATCATAACTTGACTTTAAATCAGTCGTCATAACACTATTTATCAATATGTGGACCTTTTTGGATTCTCAGAAGCAATGGAAATAAAAAATGTAAAACAGGAAATACGTTAGGGCCATTGTTTTTGTTTACATCCCTCAAAATGGTCTATAAATGCTCGTGTTGTTTAAAGGTACAGTTTATATATCTGACTGTTTGTATTAAAGGACAAAATTGTTTTACAAATAGTATATAAATATATTTATACATTTTAATACAATAATTGCTGTGCTGTGAAGAAAATAAAAAACTATGTATGGAAAGCATCGTCAATGCACCGTCATGCACCGAGATATCGAATTGAACCGAATCGATGGCATGATAATCGTAACTGAACCGAACCGTGAGACCAGTGTAGGTTCACACCTCTACTGTATAATCATGCAAACACTTGTTTGTAGACAAGTAGTTTGACCGTTTTCAGCCGTTTATTATTCCTAGTCATTTCTCCCATAGGCAACTGAATCGGAAGTTCTAAAACAATCGCAAAAACGAGTTCACTTTTGCATTGAAGAATAAGGTCAATAGTGTGAAATGACGGCAGCTACACATTTCTTTTATTGTTTGTTTTGAGTGTTGAAGGAGCTATCATGAAAAACATTTTGCCCATTTAAAAACTTTAGTCTGCTTTTTAAATATTTATTTATTTACTTTCTTTGATGAGAATTTAATGAGTCTGCTTGATTGTTTATGTAAAATGTTTTGAGTTTGCAGACATTGAAGTGGTTTTACTAAATTTTAAATGTTTTGTGTTCTTGGGGAGTTTTTTTTTCTTAAAAACCTTGTTATTTAGGATTTTTTTTTAATAAATGGGGTTTTACTTAGTTTTATTAAATGTTTGTTTTGCCGTGTTTTTGAAAGTGCATTGAACAACATAGGCTCTGAAATGTAGCCCTATATATTTCTGGAGATCACCAATTATGTAGCCAAAGGAACGTATGGCTGTATTTCATCTTTAAAACAAAATATGGGGCAATAGGATGCTGTTCCACTAACCGCTTATCTCTATATGGACGGCTTTTCCGCTGTTACCAGTGGCTTGCAGCGTACGTCGGAGTAGTTGAGACGCACAGCGGAGTTGACCATGACAACGAGGTTTGAGTCTGGTCAAGAACGATTCCAGAAAGCAGGTAAGACAAAAGCAAAAACCAAAAAATAAAATAAAGAAGTAAATAACCAGGTGAGAAAGTGGTAAAATCTGAAAACATGGTAAAAATCAGGCTGCAGCAGGGGCTTTTCTTTTTTCTGGATTGCTTTTGAAAACACTGTCAGTTGGGTTTAGGGAAGTGGGTGGGAGGATCAATCTGTGATTTTTAAAACACTATCGGTTGGGTTTAGGGAAGGTGGAGAGTGGAAGACCTGTATGTCAGTCTGTCAGTCAGTCAGTTAGTCGACAGCGACCTCTGGTGGATTTATGTAAGAAGAGCAGGCGCGAATAGCACTAGCGAGAGAAATTTGAGATCTCAAAAAGTGTACACAGAGGCCCCTGGTGGATTCGCGAAAACAATAACTGCAAGAAAACATAGCTCCTGGGACATATTTGGCACTTTCCAGAAATGTATATAGGGGTACGTAATCAGAATGAGTCTGGGTTGGCATTTAAATATATATACAGTTGAAGTCAGAATTATTAACCCCCCTTTGAATTTTTTTCTCACTTTTAAATATTTCCCAAATGATGTTTAACAGATCAAGGAAATTTTCACAGTACGTCTGATAATATTTTTTCTTCTGGAGAAAGTCTTATTTTTTTTATTTCGACTAGAATAAAAGCAGTTTTTAATTTTTTAATCACCATTTTAAGGACAAAATTATTAGCCCCTTTAGGCTAATTTTGTTTTCGATAGTCTACAGAACAAACCATCGTTATACAATAACTTGCCTAATTACCCTATCCTGCCTAGTTAACCTAATTAACCTAGTTAAGCCTTTAAATGTCACTTTAAGCTGTATAAAAGTGTCTTGAAAAACATCTAGTCAAATATTATTCACTGTCATCATGGCAAAGATAAAATAAATCAGTTATTAGAGATGAGTTATTAAAACTATTATGATTAGAAATGTGTTGAGAAAATCTTCTCTCTGTAAAACAGAAAACAGTGAAAAAAATAAACGGGGGGCTAATAATTCAGGGGGGCTAATAATTCTGACTTCAACTGTACATATTGATTGATTGTTTGACAAGGGCTCATCAGTTATCACATTATTTAATTTATTTACTTTGATTTGATTTCTACTGATCTGTTTTCATTGCATTGGCACCACTTGTTCTTTTTGTAACTGTGTGGGAGTTGTTAAAAATATTTTCTTTTTTACCCTGCACCAGTAGAGATGAAAATAACTTCCAAAGGCATTGCCCTCCTTCCAAGCACTCAAAACAATACTTAATTCAAGATTTAATGCTAATTTAATAATGCAATTGCTTTCTTCAGTGCATTTGTGAACTCCGTTTGCAAATGGCTTTTATTAACATTAAATTAAGAGTATTAACACTACTTGTATTGTATTTAATGTGTTTTACAACTTGTAGGGTTTAAACAGGAGCGCAAACTTTGATTTTAAATCAGTTTATTGCTTCGTCCACTGCTATTGAAAGACTGCAGCACAAAATAAATAAATAAAAATAAATAAAATGAGCATCGCAACTGGCACATTTTCTTACTTGGCTATAATCGGTGGCGTTTTCGTTGCAGAAAGTGAACATGGAAAGGCGACAAGGCTTTAAAAATCAGGCCATTTTTGTGTTATGTACAGTATTAGTCCTTCCTCGCCTGTCATAGTTAATCCTGTCATGATTAATGGACTACCATGAGAAGAAAGCTTATCAAACATACTTACTTATTTATTTATTTACCGCATCTCCGAGTTTAACGTTCACCCTTGATCCGAAATATGCCAAAAGTTACAAAGCATCCACAAATCCACAGCTGCTCCTCACCAAAATTGTGTTTGGGTTTACTGTAGTGGAAAGAAAGTTACTGAGAAATCAGGTAAAGGGGGATAAAAGTGTGTTTGGTTTTGACTTATTTTTGTTTCTATTCTTAGTAACGCATCATTTGATGGATGGAGCATCACGTACAGCCTTGTTTCTTCATAATACCAGATAAAAGTGCTTGTCATGTCGCTCTCTGGATGCATGGCTGAGTGTCATTTACAGCATTATTTATTCATGAAAGCAGACATAAGTGTTTGTCATCCATGTCACTCTTTGTATGTACAGTATTTATTTATTTTTTTATTTTTTTATGTATTTATTTTTTTGTTTGTTTGTTTGAAGGTTTGTTTATTTATTTATTTGAAGAACATTAAAATGGATTGATTTGAAAATAATATTTATCGAAAATATATTTATTTATTTGTTTGTTTGTTTAAAGAACATCAAAATAGATTGGTCTGAAAATAATATTTATCAAAGAGATATTTATTTATTTATTTATTTATTTATTTATTATTTGTTTATTTATTTATTTATATGATGTAGATTAAAGTTATATTTACTTATTTATTTGATGAATATTAACATATAAAAATATTATTCATTCATTCATTTTCTTTTCGGCTTAGTCCCTTTATTAATCTGGGGTTGTCACAGCGGAATGAACCGCCAACTTATCCAGCATATGTTTTACACAGCGAATGTCCTTCCAGCTGCAACCCATCACTGTGAAACATCCATACACACTCATACACACATACACTACAAACAATTTAGCTTACCTAACTCACCTACAGCACATGACTTTCGACTGTGGGGGAAACCAGAGCACCCAGAGGAAACCCATGCGAACATGGGGAGAACATGCAAACTCCACACATAACTGCCAACTGACCCAGCCGAGACTTAAACTAGTCCCCTTCTTGCTGTGAGGTGATCATGCGACCCACTGAGCCACCGTGACGCCTTAAAAATATTATTATTATTAGTATTATTATTATTATTATTATTACTATTAATAAAATATTAATAAAAATATTTGTTTGTTTAATGAAAATTTTATTGTGTTTAATTATTTGACGTAGATTAAAATTATATTTATTTATTTGATGAATTTCATATTTACATGTAAAAATATTATTATTGATATTATTATTATTATTATTAAAAATATTAATAAAATAATATTTGTCTGTTTGTTTTAAGGAAACAATAAAATAATATTGTATTTTCCTGAAAATATTTATTGAAGAAAAACTATTTATATATTTGTTTGTTTGATGAAGATTTATTTATTTATTTTATTATTCATTCCTTAGTTCAAAGGTTTGTTTATTTATTTATTCAAGAACATTAAAATGGATCTGCTTGAATACAATGATTTATTAGATGTTTTATTTGTTTATTAATTTAATTTGTTTGCTTGTTTATTTATGTATTTGTTTGTTTGATGAATATTTAAATTGTTCTGTTTAAAAATGTATGAACTGAAAAAAAGAGTATTTATTCATAAATTTGATGAAGATTAAAATTATATTTATTTATTTATTTGATGAAGGTTAAAATTGTATTTTTTTATTTGTTTATTTATAAGAAGAACATTAAAATGGATCTGCTTGAAAATAATATTATTTGTTTGTTTGTTTAAAGAAAATTTAAATGCTTCTTCCTGAAAAAAACTTTATTGAAGAAAAACTATTTATTTATTTATTTATTTATTTATTTATTTATTTATTTATTTATTTATTTATTTATTTATATTTATTTATAAATCTTTATTAAAGAAAAACTATTTATTTATTTATTTATTTATTTATTTATTTATTTATTTATTTATTTATTTATTTATAGTTTGTTTGTTTGTTTAAAGACCATGAAAATAGATTGGTCTGAAAATAATATTTATCAAAAATATATCAATTAATTAATTAATTAATTAATTAATTAATTAATTAATTAATTTTATTTTATTTTATTTATTTATTTATTTAAGTATGTGATTTAAATTAAAGTTATATTTACTTATTTATTTGATGAATATTAACATATAAAATATTATTTATTCATTCATTCATTCATTCATTTTCTTTTCGGCTTAGTCCCTTTATTAATCTCGGGTCGCCACAGCGGAATGAACCGCCAGCATATTCAGCATATGTTTTGCGCAGCGAATGCCCTTCCGGCCGCAACCCTTTACTGGGAAACACCCATACACTCTTGCATTCACACACATAAGGACAATTTAGCTTATTAAATTCACATGTACTGTACTTCATATCTTTGGACTTAGGGGGAAACCAGAGCACCCAGAGAAAACCCACTCGAACACGGGGAGAACATGCAAACTCCACACAGAAATGCCAACTGACCCAGTCGAGGCTCGAAACAGCGACCTTCTTGCTGTGAAGCAGCAATTGTGCTACCCAGTGCACCACCATGTCGCCCATTTGATGAACATTAAAATGCTATTTATTTATATATCTGATTAAAATTAAAATTATATTGATTTATTTATTTGAGCATTAAATGAATTTTGATTAAGAAACAAAAGTGATCAAAATATGTTTAGTATTGCTGCTCTTTTGGTTTTTAAGTCACAGTAAACAGTCATTTTATACTTTGAGCATCGCTATGAGTCTCGTTTCTTCATAAAAGTTCTTGTCATGCCTCTCTCTGGAGTTGTTGTTGGAAGTACAGTGGCAAATGTGCTGAATTTGTTGTCAGAAAAGCATCAGACAGGAACATTTCACAACAAGATGATAATCACAACAAATCAAAGCACAGCAAAATTTTAATCTTTCTCTGACTGAATAGAAAACAACATCGCCTCTAAATTTGCGCGAGTTGTGATGGTAATTACCACATGCGGAGAGTGACAAAAGTCATTACTACTCTGAAGATGGATCAGAAAACGCACAGCGCAAACTAATTCTATTAAAGTCAGTAGCTGTTAATTAAATCCAAACATTCTTTGAGATTCAATCTTTTGCTGTATCAAATTAAACTCTCATTCTGATATGAAAACACTGCAGAGAAGAGGATCTGTGCAAAATAACATTGGTTATTCTTTAGAGAGAGCGATGGATTCAATACAAATTAAACTGCGGCATACGCTGCATAAAGATGATGGATTTATTTAAATACCATTTATTTATAAATATTTTTCAAATTAATTACAATAGTATGAGTTTTTTACAGTATATAAGAAAATGTTTTCATCGATTTCCTTGGTTTGGATAAACAAACAAAAACTCAATTTATTGTAATGTGCTTCTAATGGAAAATCTATGGGGAAAAACACTGTAAGAGTATAAACATGAGAGGGCCTGTTTATTTATTTATTTATTTATTTATTTATTTATTTATTTATTTATTTATTTATTTATTTATTTATTTATTTATTTATTTATTTATTTATTGTCAAAAAACTATAGCCGTCTAATTTAACTAATATATATATATATATATATATATATATATATATATATATATATATATATATATATATATATATATATATATATATATATATATATATACAGTATATATATATATATATATGTATATATATATATATATATATATATATATATACAGTATACAGTTGAAGTCAGAATTATTAGCCCTCCTGAATTATTAGACCGCTTCTTTATTTTTTCCCCAATTTCTGTTTAACAGAGAGAAGATTATTTTCAACACAATTCTAAACATAATAGTTTTAATAACTCATTTCTAATTACTAATTTATTTTATCTTTGCTGTGATGACAGTAAATAATATTTTACTAGCTATTTTTCAAGACACTTCTATACAGCTTAAAGTGACATTTATAGGCTTAACTAGGTTAATTCGGTTAACTAGGCAGGTTAGGATAATAAGGCAAGCTATTGTATAACAGTGGTTTGTTCTATAGACTGTCGAGAAAAAATATAGCTTAAAGGAGCTAATAATTTTGTCCTTAAAATGGTGTTTAAAAAATTTTAAACTGCTTTTATTCTAGCCGAAATAAAACAAATAAGACTTTCTCCAGAAGAAAAAATATTATCAGACATACTGTGAAAATTTCCTTGCTCTGTTAAACATAATTTGGGAAATATTTAAAAAAGAAGAAAAAAATTCAAAGGGGGCTAATAATTCTGACTTCAACTGTATATACAGTATATATATAAATATATATATATACATACAACATTTCTGTCTTTTTCTCAAATCTGATTGGCTGATAGCCATGCGATATTCTGCAATATCAGAACTCATACAGCCTTTTCACCCTTCTGTATTACTCCACCCACATAGAGTGACAGCAGATCAATAAACGCACTACAGTTTGACAAATATTGCAGCTGTTGGACAACATAATGTACTTTTGAGGTTTTTTTAGGCAAGAATGTAGTTGTTTGGATTGTTACTATGCATTTATAAGGACAGAGCCTATTTTAAATATTTATAATTTAATATTATAAATTAAATTAGCATGTCGGCAGCCATTAGCCTGTCATACTGAGCAGAGCAAAGATGGTTGACGTTGTCCATCAACAAGAAGGCAACAGAGAACGCATAATATTCCCTTAGAGGAGAAAAAATCGTAATTTTAAACTACAGCTGATCAAAACATTATAACTCTGGTAAGTTACATTCTAAAGGGGGTCGCCGGATGGCACCCGCGCCGCGCAACGCCATGCATTTTAGAACTCTAAACATTGATTTCTATCAGGGTACGCACACCGGCGCCGCAAGTCGGCAGCTGTCCGCAGTGCCCACCATTGACTCAGGACACTGTTCATATTTCCAGCACACCACAGAGAGACATCTGAATAATTTCATTTTAAATAAAATACGGATGTGCGCATCTGGTGTGCGATGCTTCCAACTGACATTTGCACGCCGTGTCGCGGTGCTGAGTGGTGCATCCGGTATGCAACCCACTTAAATCTCTTTCTATTGTATGTTGTAGTACTGTAATTATACCATAGTTATTGTAGTGTATTGAGTGTGAGATGGGACTCACATATCAGGAATGTATGTATTTTGTGTTGGCCACTCTTTGTATAACCCGGAGTTACTATTTGGTTGGTCATCCCGTTTTCGTTAATGCAGACTTGTTCAGTAAATAGAAAGAAGAAATGCCTGCATGTGTTTAGCGTTTTTCCTTATCACAAACACAACAGTAATCTGGTAGTGTTTGCTTTGCTTTGACTTTTTCGGGGTTAATTATTGTAATCTCCCAATTGCAACAGAGAAATACTTAGAAATCTCCGTAGACTGATGACATTTCATGCCGTTCAGCCATATAATCTTAAAATGTTAGCATAATCTCCTGTTTTGTCATCACTTCAGACATTACGCCAGAGAATCATTCAAATACTAGCTCTTATGTGACGTTTGTAAGGTAACAATGGTTTCTGCTGTTCTGGTAAAAAAAAAAACAAATCGCAAAACTACTTAGGTGCTTTCTTTAAATCAACTTGTAATGAATGTTATTTTACTTCTATTTTAATGAATTATACGCAGTAATAGACATGCAAACACTGCTAAATATTTTGCTAATAGCCTATGTGAATGGAAAATAATCTTTTTATATATAATTTTAAATATTAGCAAAATATTTGCTAATATATGAATGGAAAATAGATTTTTATTCAACTAGAAAAAAAAATCACAAAATACAAAACAATTTAGGTGCTTTTAAAAAACATTGTAATGAATGGTATTTTAATTCTATTTAAATGAATTCTATGTCATAAAGGACATGCAAACACTGCTAAATATTTAGCTATAAACTCTACCGACTGGCTTCTCCCCTGTACAATTTCACATGATATATCGAACTTATTTCCACACACTGAAACAAATATATGTAATTTTTTGTATTTCTTTTTTAATTTAATAAATGAGTTTCACTTTCATTTAGCAAGATTTCATTCAGGCCCGTGACTCACTCTGAGCTACTGGATGGGATCATGCGAATATGAAGGACTGATAGGAGAGTTGTTTTAATGGAGATTGATACCGCACGCAAAATGAAAAAAAAATTCAGCTTTTCGCGGACAGTATAAACGTGTGTTCCGTGATGATGATGTGACGATGAGTCTCCAGGAGTTCATTCAGTGAGTGTGTGTGTTTGTTTGTGCGCGCTTAGAGATTTGTGCGTCTGTGGTGCTTTACTGACTCACTAGGTGTGTAGGTCCTGTCGCAAAATGTGGATAAAAGTCCTTCACGGTGTTAATAGTTTGATTACAACGTTTACATATCTGCACTTTAATAATGCGACAAAAATAGGAATACTCTACGTCGTAATTCCATTTGTGTTTATGGCAATTATGCCTTTCAGCATATCTGAAGTGTTATTCCATTGCATGGATATGAACCATAATGTGTGAGGCTGTAGTTGTAGCTATGTTGGATGCGGCACCTGCTGAACACCGGTGAAAAAATCAGTTACGGTTACTTTTCACCTCGACGAGAAATCTCGCCGCGATTTAATCTCGCGAGATCTCGTCGTACGAGATCTTGTCAAACCCATTCAATTCAATTCATCTTTATTTGTATAGCGCTTATACAATGTAGATTGTGTCAAAGCAGCTTCACATGGAAGATTATAGTGAATTGAAACAGAGTCAGTTCAGTTTTCAGAGATTAAGTTCAGTTCAGTTTAGTTTAGTTCAGTGTGGGTCAATAATCACTACTGAGAGTCCAAACACTGAATAGCAAATCCATCGATGCGCAGCTCTACAGATCCCGAACCATGCAAGCCAGTGGCGACAGCGGCGAGGAAAAAACTTCACCAATTGGCTAAAGCGAAGATTTTAAAAACCTCGAGAGAAACCTGGCTCAGTTGGGCATGACCATTTCCCCTATGGCTAAACATCTTGTGCAAAGCTGCAGTCTAGGCGCAGGAAGCTGGACCTCAGCGAAGACTCGTCTGTCCTTGGAGCATCACAGGAGTCAGTCTCCCCTACCAATTATCATAGTAGAACAGTTTCTCAAGCAGTTTGTGATGCATTTTGGAAACAGGAGATGAGTCCCTGGTCTAATGCGCCACCTGGCTTGAGAAACCCATTCTCAAAGACTTACTTTTAGTCATTATTTGGGTAGCACACATATTCTGAATGCCTTCGGCAGAATTCAAATGAGCCATTTTAATCAAGATTAATTCCAAGATTACAGTGAGATTAATCTAGATTAAAAAAATAACAATCTATGACCACCTATAATATATATATATATATATATATTTGAAAAAAAGTTTTTTATCCGAAACAAAATAATAAATAAAGCAATAATAATAAATCACATATATATATATATATTTAAAACTTTTACTCAAGTAATATTGTATTCAGTGACTAACTATCACCAAATTAATTATCTAGTAATATATTCCTACTTTTACTCAAGTGTGGCTTTCAAAAAACCTGTCAAGTATGATTTTTAATAATTTTCAAATACAAGGACACAAGGTTTTTCCCCGTAAACCACCTTAATAGAATACAACTAGGTCATACCCATGCCATTATACAATGTACTTGCAAACCACATTAACAAGTAGACACACACACACGCAGTGGATTACGTTGGATGCAGGTACGCTGAGAGACAAGTAGGTAATTAGCGGCTGAAAATGTCGTGCCTCCAGCGCAAATTAGCATATATTGATAACAGCCCTTCAAAATGTGAGGCGAGTGGGGATTATCCTGCCGAGGCGCTTGAAAAGACCCTGCCCAGTGCTGACCTTGAAGTGCACTTGAACAGCTCTTGGTTTTTTTTTGGAGGTAGATTTGAGCAGGTCTTGCCAGTTTGGAAGACAAAGACTCTTCTGTGGGTGATGTGCAGAAGAAAGGAGAAGAAAGAGAAGAGCGCTGCGCTTTATTTGGCAGATCTGTGGCGTGGGTGTTAATTAATAATGTTCACTCTGAGGTTCTCTGTGTAGTGCTGAAAAAAAACCAATGCTTTGCCATCACTCCTGCCCACCAGTGCTGGGGAATCTGCTTTCAAAGAGGAGCCTGCCAAAGTACAACATACAGACAAGAGCGCATTTGAAAATGGAGTTAGTGTCTGACTGACTATCTATCCATCCATCCATCCAGGAAAAAGATGTAAAATAACAGTCGTTAAATTACAGACAATTACCGTTAAATAACAGATGGTAAATTAGAGAAATTTACCAAAAATTTTAATTTAGGGAAATTTCTGAAATTTAATGTCCATTATTTTACGGTAAATGTCTGTAATTTAACGACCGTTATTTTACCTTTTATTTCTGGGACCCTAACTGTGGGGGAAAAAAACTGAAAAACAACAGATTTTTTTAGTCTGTCTGTCTGTCTGTCTGTCTGTCTATCTATCTACACTGCGTTTTTTTTTTTCTGGCAGTTGGGGTGCCGGAAAAAAATAGTAAAATATCGGCCGTTAAATTACAGACATTTACTGTAAAATAACAGACATTTACTGTACATTAGCGGACTGTACAAAATATACTGTAAATTTAAATTGAAGGAAATTTTTCTAATTTAACATCTGTTATTTTACGTAGTTTTTTTTTTTTCTGGGACCTTAGCTGCCGAAAATCCCCCCTTAAAACAACAGATTTTTTTTACTGTCTGTCTGTCTGTCTATCTATCCCAGACAAAAAAACGTAAAATAACGGTCGTTAAATTACAGACATTTACCATAAAATAACAGACAGTAAATTACATAAATTTATCAAAATTTTTATTTAAGGAAATTTCTGTAATAATGTCCGTTATTTATTGTAAATGTCTGTAATCTATCTATCTATCTATCTATCTATCTATCTATCTATCTATCTATCTATCTATCTATCTATCTATCTATCTATCTATCTATCTATCTATCTATCTATCTATCTATCTATCTATCTATCTACATTGTAAAGAAAAACTGTGCCGGGATGATAGATAGATAGATAGATAGATAGATAGATAGATAGATAGATAGATAGATAGATAGATAGATAGATAGATAGATAGATAGATAGATAGATAGATAGATAGATAGATAGATAGATTACAGACATTTACAATAAATAACGGACATTATTACAGAAATTTAATATGTCTGTAAGTTAACGACTGTTATTTTACATTTTTCATTTTTGTCAGTCTATCTATCTATCTATCTATCTATCTATCTATCTATCTATCTATCTATCTATCTATCTATCTATCTATCTATCTATCTATCTATCTATCTATCTATCTTTCTATCTATCTGTCTATCTATCTATCTATTAAACTGTCTATCTATCTGTCTGTCTGCCTTTTATTTTTATTTTTATACACACATATATATATATATATATATATATATATAGTAACAGATAGATAGATAGTTCTTGTTATTATTATTATTATTATTATATTGTTATTATTATTAATAATTTACTAATTAATATTATTATCTAATTTTCCACCATTTGATTTGTATTTAATAATTATTTATATTTTTCTTTTTTATTAAAATAGGCCTGCAAGACTATACAAAATTAAGTAATGACATAATATGAACTTTAAAGTTCAAACAGGCTGCAAAAATCAGCAAAAATCAGCAAAAAAAAAAAAAAAAAAAAAACGTGCTAAACCAGCTAAACCTAAATAAGTGCTTTATAATTAATACTTTGAATGGGGGTTTACCTTTAAAAAGTTTCTTTAGAACTTTAGCTGACCATAAATCCATAATGATAGGATATCTTTAAAATCCATGTTTCTGATATCCAAAATATTGTGGTCTACTGGGTTACAGAAGGCTAGCATCCTTATTTATTTATTTATTTATTTATTTATTTATTTATTTATTTATTTATTTATTTTTTGCATCAGATATATTGTCTGATGAAAGCCAGTGCCAATATTTCATTGCTCCTTGTTATTTCTGTCGTTTTTATAAAAACGGCAAAGTAAACATTCAGAAAAAAAGATTACTTTCTAACTACTTCAGTTAGACACTGTAAAACATAACCGAGTGTATTTACTTGAGATACATACTCCGCAATGATGGACATTTTGATAACTGCTTGTATAGGTTATGTGATTTGTTTGCACACTCGGTTAAATTTTGTGATGCAGGGATTGTGCTGGCGCGTGCCGGTTTTTGAGTCCAGTTGTAACCGCCGCGCGGCTGAGACTGCGCTTCAGTTATGAGTACATTCAGCATGATTCTGCCTATCCCAGCTTCTGTTACTACTGTTACTAAGTTAATTAATGATGAAGTTAATTTTCTGTTCTACGACGAGCTTGGTAAGCCTACCTTTGACTGGACGGTTCTCATGGTAGTGCCGAAATACAGGACTGTCCCGGGAAAATTGGGACATCCGATCACCCTTATATGTGACTAAAACAAGGCTATTCAATATTCTGATTGGGCTACAGCCACTCCAAACTCCAGTTTAGCACCGGCGTCACTGTTTTTGAACAGCAATGAACCGAAAGGAATACTTTACATTATCGACGAGAGAAAGCATAACGCAAAGAGGTATTTCCCGTGTCATAGTGCAAATTAATTCTTCAGGCAATCAAGGGCCCCCTTCTTCCGTGGGCCTTAATTGGGGCTTCAGCCCCACCTAGCCTTTATGTTAATCCGGCCCTGATCATGCTATGGGGGTGTTTTTCAGCTGCAGGAACAGGGTGACTGGTTGCAATCGAGGGAAAGATGAATGCAGCCAAGTAAAAGGAGATCCTGGATAAAAACCTTCTCCAGAGTGCTCAGGACTTCAGACTGGGCTAAAGGTTTACCTTCCAACAAGACAATGACCCTAAGCACACAGCTAAAATTATGAAGGAGTGGCTTCACAACAACTCCGTGACCATTCTTGAATGGCCAAGCCAGAGCCTTGACTTAAACCCAATTGAGCATCTCTGGGGAGACCTAAAAATGGCTGTCTACCAATGTTTACCATACAACCTGTCAGATCTGGAGAGGATCTGCAAGGAGGAATGGCAGATGATCCCCAAATCCAAAACTTGTTGCAACTCTCCCATAAAGACTCGTGGCTGTGTTAGATCAAAAGGGTGCTTCTACTAAATACTAAGCTAAAGGTCTGAATACCTAGGACCATGTGATATTTCAGTTTATCTTTTTTTATATATAAATCTGCAAAAATGACAACAATTCTGTGTTTTTCTATCAATATGGGGGGATGTGGGTACATTAATGAGTAAAAATATCCTTGATTTTAGGAAAAATTGTAGGGGGTCTGAATACTTTTCGTACATGTATGTATACACATACATGTGTGTATGGGAATTGACTGGAATCATTGTGTCCTGCTATGGGTTGATCTCATGTAACTGACAGGTTTTCCTACCCTCGCACCAGTAAAGGTATCATTGGCAAAGAGGTGTTGTAGGCCAAACAGAAGGTGTGTAAAAGTAAGTAAATGTGTTAGGACCGGAACTTCCCACAATGAAGTGCTGAATTGCTCCATTATATAGAAACCACTTATTCTGTCAATCAAAGCACCGGGGTGACGCTGCTGGAATTGAATGCATTATGTTCACAGGAACGCCGAGTGCTCATTAGTACTCTCAGACTAAACAGCCTATCTTTAGGGCAGAAAGTTTCCAAACATTCTGGTGATAGCTGGCAATGCATTAAAACTCCACTGCTCGACTTCAGAACTAGCATTTCCTTTTCTTTTTTTTTTTTGGAAGGGAAAAGAAACCTGCTGTCTGATTCATATATGCCTGCGTTACATTAAATAGGATGCTTTAAGCTCAGGAATAAATGGCAGGCTGATAGCTCTGCTCTGCATTCATCTTGTGTCTCAGCCAAACACTTCATTCCCTCCAGATCTCCTTGAACTGTAGTCACCCGGACTCCAGCGTCTATACGTGATGCGGAGGTTTCCAGAAACAGCTTCTCGGCGCTCGCAGCTCCAGCTGAACCAGCGTGCTAAAAGGTCTCCGCTGTAATCTCGCTATCACAGGGGTTGGTTGCACTTTTTGGTGTTCTTATGCTAATATCCTATTTGTCATTTAGTCTTAGGGGATGGAATAAATTAAGATGTTCGGATCGAGCAATCTGGCAGGATTAGAGCTAATCCGCTCTCTCTTCCCCTGACTGAGCAAAGCGCCAGGCCGATAGGGACCACAGATCTCATTAGGACTCAATGATAATTGTTCATGATAATTCATTTGAGCTCAGATCCCTTTTTCATAAGGAGGGGCTGTAACTTGGATGGCAATGCATGAGTTTTTCAGTGCTATATGTGAAGATATTTAACTCCAATTTTGAAGTGGTAAAGTGTGTTATCTACTCAGTGTTGCCAGATTGGAAATGTGAAAGTATCGTACCAGAACCCCAAAATTATCGTATTTGGAGGAAAATTATCGTACAAGAGTCAAACGGAGAGTATACAGCTATTATCTAGACAAATAGAGTTTTGACACAACGTGAAAATTACCACAATAAGTAAAAAAAATAAATAAAAGAACATAGGCGTACCTTAGTGGGAAGGTTCATTGAAAACCTGCGTGTGTTGCCAGATGTTGAGGGATTCATTTTGCGGTACAAATATGATATAGAGGTAAAGTTGGTTTTATATTCGCACATTCGGACTTTCCCCTTAATAATATAATTTAATAAAAGTATTATTTGCAAACTCTAAATAGCAAAATCATATTAGCAGCCAATGACTATCAAAGTACAACATTGTTCACAGTCAAATAAACAGTGTTAATGTTGTTTTGAAGTCATATTTGCATGCTAATTTCGATCGAATATTCAAAGTAACATGGTAAACAATATAGAGACTTCTAAATGAACGAATGTGCGAATATAAAACCAACTTTACCTCTATAAATATGATGCCTACGTGGAGCACAACATAGTGCTGGTTGGCTTGAAAGCAGTGCACCCTCCCGAATTTTTAAGTCTGAGGGTGTGCACGAGCCCATCCAGAGGATCTGTAATGAGCCGATCTCGTGGCTTTGTTTTGATGAGATTAACTTTGGAAAAACACGTTTCCATGATGCATTTGAATGGGGGAAAAGCGAGAACATCAAGGGCAAACTCCCCTGTCCTTCTCACCTTCCTTTTTAGCACTACTTTATAAAACTTGACCGACCTCAACCTGAAAACGACTGACTGAACCACGGCCGCGCACAGCAGGAATGTTAACTCGCGAGAGAGAGCTGTTCTCCACGTTGATTGGCTGAGAGATGTATCGTAAGATGAGACAGAAACTAGTCATTGGATAAAAACGTGTCTAACTCCACCTTCTCCTCACAGACATTAGACACAAGATGTAGCTATCAATAAGTTTAGAAGCCCTAAGATTACAATGAAACTCATTTTAAATGCCATAAAATTCTGAAATTATCGTACATTATAGGATTTTTTACATTATTGATCGTACATCGTACAGAGGTCGAAATTATCGTACAAATACAATAATTATCGTACGTCTGGCAACACTGTATCTACTTGCTTCTAGACATCAAAAAGACTTGCAGGAATGATTGTTTTTAAACAGGTTTCCCAAACACTCAACCCCCACTCCAAACATTATTTGCTATTGGTTGGGGAAGCAACAAGCCACACCCCAAACCACTGCCATTGGTTGAGGCTGTTGTCAGGCTTAACAGAAAAGAAAATGCTTGTTCTTTTGTGATGGATAATAGTACTGCTGGCTCATAGTTCACATCATTTGCTCACCTTCAAGTTGATACAAACCTATATCACTTTCTTTATTCTTTGGAACATAAAGAAGTTTTTTTTTTTTTTTTTTTTAAATGAGGTGTTGTTGTTTCTTTTATACAATAAATGTCCATGGGCTTACACTCTCGGAAAGGTACAAAATCTGTCACAAATATCACTTTATATTTGAAGCGTCCAAATTGGTACCTTAAAGATATAGTTAACAAAAAAGTAAACATTCCACATCCTCCATTTGCTCCAAACCTGTTCAAATCTGTTGAACACAAAGGAAAATATACTAAAAAACAGCCATTGATTTCTCATATTTTTGTTTCTACTATGTTTCCAACATTCAGTATATTCTGCTTTGTGTGTAACAGTAAAAAAAAAGTCATGAAAGTTTATAACCCCATGAGTAATTTATGAATAAATTTTACATTTTAGATCAACTGTCCCTTCAAAGGTACATATGGTAACACTTTATTTTGATGGTCCATTTGAGTATTAGTAGACTGGCTGCTTAATATCTGTTGATACTGACATTTAACGGTCCTTTAACAGACATTTAACTGAGTATAAGAAACTTTGCAAGTACATGTCAACTTACACTAACCCCAACCCTAACCCCAACCTAACAGTCTACTTATAATCTAATGAGAATTAATTGACATGTAGATGCAATGTAACTTATATTCAACAAACAGACCATCGAAATAAAGTGTGACCGTACATATTAATAAGTACCTCAACTTCTGTACATTTATTTCTGAGAGTGTTCAAACAGATATGGCTACTGAGAACGCACGTTTCTTCAAGCACAGTACTGCAATTTGTCACACGCAGTCACGCGCTCTACTGCGGCTGCAAAGGCCGCCTTTTCATTTAAAAAAAAAAACTAGTTTCTGTGCTTTACGCAATAGCCACCAGGTGGCGCAAGGAAAAACCGATTTTCCATTGACTCAGTTGTCGTGCGTGTTTAGATGCATGTACAGTATTTGTGTGCTAGAGCGCTCGATTCACATATGAATACAACAGATAGACATAAAACTTTACAAATTACGTGTTCACTTTTGAGGGCTCAACACAATTTCATAGATCTAGATAAAATAGCCTAAGCTATATTGAAATTATTTAAAGATATACAAATATCGGATATAATTCATTCATTCATTCATTCATTTTCTTTTCGGCTTAGTCCCTTTATTAATCCGGGGTTGCCACAGTGGAATGAACCGCCAACTTATCCAGCAGGGAAAATCGGACATAATAAAAACATTAAATAAACCAATATAAAATAAACAAAAGCTATAAAGATTTAAGAACATACAGTATAATATAAATGAATTAAACCAATTTAAGCCATTTTTAACTTTAATTTTACAAAGGCCTATCTGAAAAAAAAGATTTGAGATATTTTCTAAAAACAATAAACAACAGAGTTTATTATAATTCTATTATTTGGATATGAGGATATTAATCAAATCGTGCAAACAGAGTTTTTTTTTTTTTTTTTTTTTACAAACAGATTGGGAAATACTGCAGGTAAAAATGTGTAAAACTGAAATTAATCATCACAATTTTCACAGTACCAGTAGATTTTCACTTTTCACAGTACCTTCTATTGTATTCGTCAGAAGAAATAAACACATTTTTGGAATGATACGAGTGAGTATATGATGACAGAATTGTCATTTTCCAGTGAAATATCCCTTTAATATGCACATGCAGGCTTTGCAGTTTCACGAGTGATTAAAGGGGATTGTAGGATTGATTCTGGCGTCTCTGATGGGATTTCATTACAGATGCCTAGATTGGGATTTGAGAGATAAGAAAACTTCACATATCAAACTCACGGTCACCCTTCTGCTGATTTTTACTAAACACTTTGTATTTGTGGATGCTGTCTTCACTCAAATAACTTACTAATAAAGTCATCTGGAATGGCAAAGAAAGAATTCTTGCAGGACTCCCAGAGTTGATCAAGTTTGTTTGGATTTGTCTTCAATTCCTCCTCCTTCATCTTACCCCAGACATGCTCAATAATCTTCATGTCTGGTGACTGGGCTGGCCAATCCTGGAGCACCTTGACCTTCTTTGCTTTCAGGAACTTTGATGTGGAGGCTGAAGTATGAGAAGGAGCGCTATCCTGCTAAAGAATTTGCCCTCTCCTGTGGTTTGTAATGTGATGGGCAGCACAAATGTCTTGATACCTCAGGCTGTTGATGTTGCCATCCACTATGCAGATCTCTTGCACGCCCCCATACTGAATGTAACCCAAAACCATGTTTTTTCCTTCACCAAACTTGTCTGATTCATGTGACAATATTGGGGCCATGCGGGTTCCAATAGGTCTTCTGCAGTATTTGTGATGATTGGGATGCAGTTCAACAGATGATTTATCAGAAAAATTGACCTTCTGCCACTTTTCCAATTGATCACCTAGAAGTCAAGTTATTATGGTGGCTTGAGAAAGCTAACATACTGTTATCTCACTTAAACTTCTGCTTTTTCTTCTTCTTTTTCTTCTTCTTCAGAGACTATTTTTAAAGTCTATCTCCTCATAAACCTTTCAAGTTATATCCTTCAAACTTTCGTCACTGATCCGACTTTTGTTTTTCCCAAAAATGACCCAGAAAATTCCGAAAAGTCCCATTGACTTAACATTGGGTCAAACTTTGTGAGTTCATAACTCTGCATCAAACTGCCATACAGACTAGAGTCTGGCTTCATTTAACTCAGTCTAGCCAACAGCCAATCACTGATGACATTTACACTTACTGGTCAGTCCCTAGCAACTACTTTCAGCACCCTAGCAACTGTCCCAGAGACTGTGACTAGCTATTCTAACACATTATAATAAATCTAACATTCTACTGACATGCTAATCTTGCTATAAATTTGCTAGCAATATGCTAGTGACATGCTAGTCATGCTAGCACATGCTAATTCATGCTAGAAATGTGCTAATTCCTTCTAGAATAATGCTAACATGTTATTTCATGCTAGAATCATGTTAACAACATGTTAATTCATGCTAGAAACATGCTAACAACGTGCTAATATATGTTGGAATCATGTTAACAACATGGTAATTAATGCTAGAATCATGCTAACAACATGCTAATTCATGCTAGAAACATGCTAACAACATGCTAATTTATGTTGGGATAATGCTAACAACATGCTAATTAATGCTAGAATCATGGTAACAAGATGCTAATTTATGTTGGAATAATGCTAACAACATGCTAATTCATACTCAAATCATGCAAACAACATGTTAATTCATGCTAGAAACATACTAACAACATGCTAATTCATATTTGAATAATGCTAACACATGCTAATTAATGCTAGAATCATGTTAACAACATGCTAATCCATGCTAGAAACATGCTAACAACGTGCTAATTCATGCTCGAATCATGCAAACAACATGTTAATTCATGCTAGAAACATACTAACAACATGCTAATTCATGTTGGAATCGTGTTAACACATGCTAATTCATACTAGAATCATGTTAACCACATGCTAATCCATGCTGGAATCATGCTAACAACATGCTAATTCATGTTGGAATCATGCTAACACATGCTAATTCATGCTAGAATCATGCTAACCACATGCAAATCCATGCTGGAATCATGCTAACGACATGCTAATTTGCATGCATCAGTCTTTACAGTGGTTACATTGTTGACTGCAGGGATCTTAAACATCTTTTTAGCCAACTTTATACTTTTTCTAACTACAGTAAATAAACTACATCCAACTGGCTTTCTCGAGGCCACCATAAAGTTTGTCCTCAAACTTTAACATCTAGTTATTTGTTGCTCTTACAACTGGCATCGACGACAAGACTTCTGTCAGGTAGTGTGTATGTATTTCAGATGTTTAATCACAGCAAAATGTATTCTTTGCACTATAGGTTTTGTATTGCTGCAATCTTTGAGCAAAAGACGGATGATTGTAAAAAAAATGTTGCTCACATCAGGTAAAATTATGCTCAGAAATTCTGAAATTACCCCTGATTATAAATGACTCAGGTGTCCTTTTGAAAAATTTTATCAGGTCCCACATAGTATTTAGATGTACATTCTTTAATTACAAGTGGACAGTGCTCAATATAAGTTAAAAAGTTGTGAACTTTCATCTTTTGATCCCTTTCGGATATGGTGAAAAAATGAACGAATTGCTTGTGTAATTAAATGTGCCTTATAAACTGTTGTTGATTTGTGGGCCCTACTTTTTACCTCACTAGATTTAGCCCTATATACAGTACTGTGTCTGAAAGATTTCCTAACAATATTCATTCAGCGGACCGTAACCTTTATCGGGCGATGCTTATTCCTCTGTGTTCTGGTTCTGACATTTTGTTGTTGTTTATGCATCCCAATTAAGCTGGCCCGCACTTGTCTTTTCTTCCAAAAGACAAATGCGATGCAGGTCATGGCAATATGACGGTAGATATCTCCTCCATCTACTGTATAGGCAGGAATCGGCAAGCTTTGCTTTTTCAGCACAAATTCACTGAACTCCTGAATGCACTTTGTGATCTAAAGCCCCAAAAGGAGCCATAATAGGACGGCCTGTCGAGAACTGCGCAGTAGGCGATCTGTAGTTAATTTTGTGCAGCCGATGTGACGGAGAAAATATCTACAGTATATGGAATTCTAATCTGGATTTCTTTTTTTTTTCTGTGCTGCTCGGCAAGATCTTATCAGTTGACTTCACATTACTTGCTGGAACACCGGATTGGTGCTTTTCTGTTTAGCATGACCAGCAAAGGATGTATTGGGCGTTTGTTTGGATTAGCTGTGCTTAGGTGCCATATGGCTCAGATTTACATCGGCCAATATTTGCAAATGCATGCTGCAATGATAAGAAATTGAGGGAAACCCACTGGGAAGAAAATTCAGTTATGAGATATCTTTTACTATCTGATTTTTTTTCTCCAAGACAGTATTAGGGAGCAAATAAATACATATTTTAAGACACTTTACTTTTCCATTCCATTTGTAAAGTTTCTCCAAATCTCTTTCACTTTTTTTGCTCACCTTCTGCATTTGTTTTGCCTGAAAAATGCATATCTGTCTTTTGTAAGCTCTTTAATTGTTTAATTGCTCATGTAAATATCTAAAAAGTACAAATGATATTAAAGAGGGAGCAAATTATATCTCCTTTAAGATTTCAAATTATATCTTCTTTATGAATTTTCTCCAGAGAAAAAAAGACAATCAAAATTGCCTTCTCTGGAGATTCAGAACAAGTCTTTCAATATTACATTTCTAAAACTGCACTCGGGTATGCCAATTTACCAAAGACTAGTCAGATTATCATGTTTATTTTATATCTCTGTGCCGATATGTATCTGAACAATTGCATTTATTTTTGGAAAAAGTTTTTTAAAAATTAGATATCTTCCTTCACAGTATCTCAATCATGTTGTCCAGAACAACAAATGAGATAAAACCTTATATTTTTTGGTTATTCGACTGGTGTGCTTAGCAGATTTTCACCTGACCTTTAAAGGTTATTATTAAATATTTTTTTCTAAATGAAAGATATAATTTTTGTAAGTGAACTTATGTATGTTATGTATATTCATTCATTCATTTTCTTGTCGGCTTTGTCCCTTGCGGGGTCGCCACAGCGGAATGAACCGCCAACTTATCCAGCACGATTTTACGCAGCGGATGCCCTTCCAGCCGCAACCCATCTCTGGGAACTTCCACACACACATTCACACTCATACACTATGGACAATTTAGCTTACCCAATTCACCTGTACTGCATGTCTTTGGACTGTGGGGGAAACCGGAGCACCCGGAGGAAACCCACGCGAACCCAGGGAGAACATGCAAACTCCACACAGAAACGCCAACTGACCCAGCCCAGCCGAGGTTCGAACCTACGACCCAGTGTTATGTATGTATATATATATATATATATATATATATATATATATATATATATATATATATACATATATTAGGGGTGTAACGGTTCACAAAAATCACGGTTCGGTTCGATACGACACAGTGGTGTCACGGTTTGGTATGTTTTTTGATACAGCAAAAAAGAAAAAAAACAGAGGATTTCTCGGTAACACTTTATAATAACTACACACTATGAATCATTTACTAAGTATTAGCAAATAGTGAATTCATTATTTGCAAAGCATTAAATAAGCATTAGTAAACAGTTTATAACTGCAGCTACAAATGCTGTATTCTTGGCTCACAACCACGTTTACAATGTGCTTAATAATTGTATTTTCATACTTTGTTAATGATTTATTTTTCATTACTAATTTAAGTATTGCATTATTTACAAACCATTTGTATCTAGGAGTAGTTGGTACTATTGAAATCAAAGTTTATACTGTATATCTTATTATTCAGACATATAGTAATGGTTACTATGTATGTTAATAAATGCTTTATTAACTCAACTTCATGCAGTTTTGTGACCTAATCTAAAGTGAGGACTATTTATGCTTTGTAAATCCCTTATAAACGACAATTAACTATTAGTATATGGCTGAACAATAAGAATTATAAATGTTAATTTGAATAGTTTATTAATCATTTACTAACTCATTCTGAATGATCTTAAAAAACAACCAACTATGCTAAAATAACTGGTTTGTAAATGATGCAATACTTAATTTAGTAATGGAAACTAAATCATTAACAAAGTATGAAAGTACAATTATTAAGCACATTATAAACGTGGTTGTACGTCAATAATAGAGCATTTGTAGCTGCAGTTATAAACTGCTTACTAACGTCTATTAATGTAGAGTTAATGCTTAACAGATAACAAATTCACTATTTTCTAATGCTTAATAAATGGTTCATAGTGTGTAATTATAAAGTGTTACCGATTTCTCTGATTGAAATTTTTTTAATGTATTAAAACTAACATCATAAAAGCATGATCTCTCTTCTTTTTTTTTTTTTACTTTGAACAGGGATATAAAGCTATACTTCTGGGGTTTCTGCTTAGCAGCAAATAAAACAAATCCTTCTTTATACTCAAAACCAAAAAGCTGCTTATAAAAAAAAAATGTAATATTTTAGTAGTTAAACAAATAAAAAGAAAATAACAATTTAGTTTGTATATGGAAATCAGTTTCAATCAATTTTTAAGTATTTTTTTATTTTCAGAAAGTGTCCGCCTTTTCTTCAGACAGCACAGATCTGCTTGATTTGACTGTCACCTGCCATTTCAGTGGATCTGAAAGCAGGAATTATTATCTGACTGAAATGGGCTTATGAAGGAATAATGTAACGGGGCTCTATTACATTTAACATTTTCTTAAAACCTGATGGAAACATCATGATTTTTAAAATGCGCATAAAAAACATATGTGCATAACTCAGTAGGATAAACTTTTCATTCGATAAGAAAAGATGCGCATAAACTACGTAGAAACACTTTTAGCACACAAATCCCAGTGTGCGCATTAAAAAAAAGGTCATGTGATTTTGTTATAAGAGATTATGTGATGATAAAAATGTGTGTAAATGGACAAACCAGCAGGCTGCACATTATAAACCATCTGAAATGTTGTTTTTGTCATTCTAAAATGCCTTACCGTTTAAGTATTTGTGTCATTATATTATTAATGACATCCAGAATCAAGAGCGTCTGTGCTCCGCGTCTGACACCTTCAAACGCCACCGCGCGTTTACTGTGTGTCAGGATTGCCTTCTGAGGCACAAGTCATTTATTAGATGAAGAAAAGATTGACGCAGCTTCTCCTACTGCAGCAAATTCAGTTTTTACTGTTGATATTTGGCGCCAGTTAATCAGGAAGTGACGGTTTTGTTCGCTTTGACTTGTTGGATGGAAACGCTGCTTTATTTGCACGTCTTTTATGCAATAATCCAGTTTTGCGCATAAAGTTCATTCGCATTTTTGGATGGAAACATAGCTAGTGTAAATGAATTGACATGTTCAAATATTACCGCTAAAATAGATTACTGACATAGCAGATGTCATTGTTTTTTATCCACCACTCTCTTGCCATCACCCTCATAACTTACAGCGAAACCAAAGTGCTCCAAAACGCCAGACCCGCTGTTGGTTATAGGAGGTTTACATTAATGTTACTTGCCATTTTGCAAGCTAGTGCAGCGTGTCCCTGACTGGAGTAGTGTTTGGAGGTAGGCGGGGAAGGTCCAGGGTCACGTCATTTGGGATGCCTTGTTAAGGGTTGTTGCACTGAAAACATTATATTCTGTACACCTATTCTCATTTATCTTTTTAGATATTTGTCTAAATCGTTCAGTTTGTAATGCAAACCGAACCGAAAGTCTCGTACCGAACGGTTCAATACGAATACGCGTATCGTTACACCCTTAATATATATATATATATATATATATATATATATATATATATATATATATATATATATATATATATATATATATATATATATATATATATATATATATATATAGTTGAAGTCAGAATTATTAGCCCCCCTGTTTATTTTTTCCCCAATTTCTGTTTAACGGAGAGAAGATTTCATTCATTCATTCATTTTCTTGTCGGCTTTGTTCCTTGCGGGGTCACCACAGCGGAATGAACCGCCAACTTATCCAGCACGATTTTACGCAGCGGATGCCCTTCCAGCTGCAACCCATCTCTGGGAACTTCCACACACACACATTCACACTCATACACTATGGACAATTTAGCTTACCCAATTCACCTGTACTGCATGTCTTTGGACTGTGGGGGAAACCGGAGCACCCGGAGGAAACCCACGCAAACGCAGGGAGAACATGCAAACTCCACACAGAAACGCCGGAGAGAAGATTTTTTCAACACATTTCTTAACATAATAGTTTTAATAACTTATTTCTAATAACTGATTTATTTTATCTTTACTCATGATGACAGTAAATAAAAGATTTATACAAAATAAGATTTATATATATATATATATCTGTGTGGGTGTGTAAAACTTGAAAAAAAAAAAAAACACGGCAACCTGTAAAGGTTGTTTACATGATACTATTTTTGAATAAACATGATTTTTTTCACTAAATATGAAAAAACAAAAGTATTTTGTTCATGTCTTTATATACCATTGGCTCTTGGGGGGGATGCAAATGTCATTTTTGAGGGGCAAATTAGTGTAATATACAATTGTAATTTTGTATTTTTTTTTTTGCGCAGGTACTTGAAAACCATAACAAAAGTCTGACACAATGTGTCACTAGGCACAACCCAAGGGCTTTTTGGGTCATTTTCAAATCTTGGCCATGTTGTTTTTGGCATTGCTATTTTGAGACAACTGAAATAGACTGCACCTGGGGCTGGGTGATATTAAAAAAAAAAAATTACGATATCATGTTTCATATAATTTGATATGGTTAATTATTGAATCTTTTTTTCCAATACAGGAATATTAGGATTTTTTTTTATTTAACCACTTTATTTTAATTTAAATGTAACTATTAAGGCAAATTGTTTCAATAGTTAAAAACTAAAATATTTAAACAAAATATCGGATCTCTTCATAATAAACATAAGTGATAAAAAGACTCCTAAACTTGATAAATAAAATGTTTGCAAAGTGTGTGCAATGGTAAAGTGTAATTACTGAACAATCAAAGCAAACTTTATGGTGTGAATAATAATGATACAGTAAATCTCAAACTCTGTCAACAACACAAGTTATGATAATTAAATCTAAGTTTTCAAGTAAAGGACCCAACCATCATTATTCAAATACATATTCCAACATTACAAATTGTGAAGTTGAATGACTATTACTCCCTATGCTAAAAACTCTTTCAGATGGGGAGTTGCACAAGAAAAGAAACCAAAAAACGCCCCTCTGGCGACATCCTTACATCTTTTTCATTTACAATCTCCTCACTGCTACTATATGGCACTTATTTTTGCATGTGTCGTTATTCTGACCTGAAGTGACGTGTGGATTCCTTGACCATTTACAATGAACTTTGCACTTGCGCTCCCCTGGCGTCTCTCGTAACTAGGTGACCATCAACCATTTTCTCAGAGGATGACAAATCATTGCTGCAGCTCTGATGCAAGTTTTTGGGGAAAAGTAAAAACCACCGCAGTGTTTGGGTGCGCTGTGTTTGTCTGATGAAATGTGTATATTCCATACAAATTGTGAAGCAGATTGGTTAGTTCTACTTACATGAATTGCTGTGCGCGTTTGGGGCATTCAGAAAAGTTCAGATGTTTTTTTAACTACTGTAGGTGCGGCTGAAAAATGCATGTGGTTACGTGCGCGCAGCTTAAACACCATGTGCGCATCACTCCCTTATGTGCATCGATACTACATACTGAATCTTTTTGATATTGGTGTTTTGTCAATAAATATCGATACCAATTTTATCGCCCAGCCCTAACTGCACCATTAACTAACTAAACGCTGGTCAATGGTACATTTTTTTAAAAAGAGTGTTAGTGATATGCACCTGGGCAATGCGGTGGCACAGTAGGTAGTGCTGTCGCCTCACAGCAAGAGGGTCGCTGGTTCGAGCTGACGTTTCTGTGTGGAGTTTGCATGTTCTCCCTGCATTCACGTGGGTTTCCTCCGGGTGCTCCGGTTTCCCCCACAAGTCCAAAGACATGCGGTACAGGTGAATTGGGTAAGCTAAAATTGTCCGTAGTGTATGTGTGTGAATGAGAGTGTATGGGTGTTTCCCAGTGATGGGTTGCAGCTGGAAGGGCATCAACTGCGTAAAACAGATGCTGGATAAGTTGGTGGTTCATTCCGCTGTGGCAACCCAAAGAAAATGAATGAATGATATATACTGTACCTATACACATGAGTGCACATTGTTTATTACACACACAGGGATGCGCAGCAGCACACAAACATCTATAAATAATAAAATTATAGGTGGGCATACATTAATTTTTTTAATCTAGATTAATTCCGAAATTAATCTAGATTAAAAAGGCTCATTTGAATTCTGCCGAAAACATTCAGAATATGTGTGTTACCCAAATAATATGTCTTTGAGAACAGGTTTCTCAAGCTCGGTGTCGCATTAGACCAGGGGCTCATCTCCTGTTTCCAAAATGCATCACAAACTGCTTGAGAAACTGTTCTACTATGATAATTGGTGATGAAAATAAATGATGTTCAATAAGATGTACTTGTGTTTGCTAACTGTTTATTCAGTTAAACATCAATGTTGAACTGTAGTCCTACATAAGCTCCAAACTGAGATTTCTGATAACCTTAATCTGAATAAAGTCTAAACTGAACTAAACAGAAAAGGAATTAAGACGTGAAGTTTGCAGACATTAGTGGCATTATTGAAGTAAACACCACGGTCTTTAGGACCTTTCGGCATATTTTCCGACAACATCCACACGCGGCTATCACTAAAGGACCGCACACACACATAGCGAAATGCGGATGTTTTTTTTCTTACCATTTGGCTTGCGTTATTAAATTCCATAACTCTTTCACCAGTCCTTACTCCGTATTTGCGTCTAATACCCCAGTTTGTCACAAAGGAATGAATGAAATGTTCATGAGTTAAAGTGAAACCGCCGAACTGCAGTTAGAGTCAGGCATCCTGCTGATTTGATTCAGAAGGGCAGATGGTTCACCGGTCAGGTATACATCCGCGCTAATATATCAAGGTGAAAATCACCATAGTTTGCGTAAAATAGACCCAGCTCCCAACCCAACTTTGAGAATAGATTAACGGCGATATTTTTTTTAAGGCGCGATAAGAGTCTCGCATTAACGCAGCACGTTAACGCCGATAACGGCCCAGCACTAAATAAAATATTTAAAATGTCAAATATTATTATTGATTATTACATAAATGCAGACCTTTCTTACATCCTTTAAATAGCAAAAGTGTATTCAGACACCCTCCAAGTACACCTGTGCCGTGCGTTTTAGACCATGTGTCTGCAATTTTTATATCTTAAAATAGAGCCTGTGGTATTTCTTTACAAAGTAACATCACAACCTACTGACCTAGCATGCATAAAACATTGTTTAGTCATTTCTGTAGATTCTTGTAAACAGAAACTGTTAAAAAACATGTTATCTGTACACAAAAACATTTTAAAAACGCCAAAGGAAAACCATCATCATTGCCATGTAAACAGTGTTTCGCATAGCCTCTGTGTTAAAATAGAATGACATTTGCTGCATCAGGTATAAAGCGTTTTTACAAGCGCGAGCTAGAGAAGCTGATTTCTGCTCTATCGAGTGTGTCTATTTAACATGGGGAGTGTAATTAACTCTTCTACGTTCACAACCGTCAAATCAGACTCACAGTCTCTGCTGGGGATAAATGGTTGGGATTGCAGTTTGTGCCAACAATCGTTCTTTATAATTAGCACTGTCTGGAAAAACTCAGCAATGGTTTTCTTCTATTTTTTTTTACTTCTCTCACATCAGAAAGATAAGTGGAAAGTGTCACATCAATTGGCTGCATACCCTATACAGATATTGATGCAGGTGTCTTATTCATACAGAGCGCTTTGTGTAACTGTACAATCTGCACCACGCAGTCATCTTTCTGTACAATTTGAGCTCGGAGTATTAGGTGCGTGTGCGTGCGTGTGTGTGTTCACTGTGAAATGACAACTCAATTTTCCACGAACAATTAGCTCAGCAAACACATTCTTCTACCTGTAGTGAGAAAGGGCTTGTGAGGGTCATCGCTCAGTCTCGCTCTATTCTCCGCTGCTGAGCTGTTTGTCCATCCGTTCACTTCAGAATAACAGCTGCTTCAACTCTTTCATAAATCACAGGAGCCGAGCGAATTTGCATTCAGATTCTGTCCACGTTTGACGTTGCTATGATTTGTACTGAAATTTTCTTGCCGTTTCTTCCCCCCATTTCTCGACGCGTGGCGGTTATGATCTGAAGTTCAATGAGTTATCTTCTTGGTTTCCTTGAAGAGTTTGAATTGGCTCAAGAAATGTAGCTTTAAACCTGTTATTCGAAGAGAGCTGCAGTGCTCTTTCAGCAAACAGACTCACGCTTACAAGCATTTTGTGCCCCTGCAATTGTTAGCGGTGTTTGTTTAGGCAAGCATCACTATTACTTTTGGTCATACTTGAACTGCTTGAACAAACCCGTAATCCCGAGGGTTTAACTTCAATGCTGAGCTCATCCTGCATGGTGTGTGTGTGCTGTGAGCGATACCTCAAATTGTGGTGCTAGTTAACAAGAGGTGTTCTGTAATGTTTTTTAACACAGTACAGTGAACTCAAAAGATGGGTACACTGTGGTCATAAAGGGATGGACATGATCAGCAACAATACTCAGTTAGGCTGTGGCATTGACACAATGCACAATTGGTACTAATGGGCCCAAAGTGTGCCAAAAAAATATCCCCCATACCATTACACCACAACCACCACCAGCCTAAACCATTGATACAAGGCAGGATGGATCCATGCTTTTATGTTGTTGATGACAAAGTCTGACCCTACCATCAGAATTTTGCAGCAAAAAATCGAGACTCACCAGACCAGGCAACCTTTTTTCAATCTTCTATTGTCCAATTTTGGTGAGTCTGTGTGAATTGTAGCCCCAGTTTCCAGTTCTTAGCTGACAGGAGTGGCACTCAGTGTGGTTTTCTGCTGCTGTAGCCCATCCACTTCAAGGTTGGACGTGTTGTGCGTTCAGAGATGCTCTTCTGCATAGCTCTGTTGCAACGAGTGGTTATTTGAGTTACTGTTGCCTTTCTATTGGCTCAAACCAGTCTGGCAATTCTATGTAATCTATAGAGATGGTTGTGCGTGAAAATCGCAGTAGATCAGCAGTTTCTGAAATACTCAGACCAGCCCGTCTGGCACCAACAACCATGCCACGTTCAAAGTCACTTAAATCATTTTTCTTTCCCATTCTGATGCTCGATGTGAACTGCAGCGGATTGTCTTGACCACGTCTACATGTCTAAATGCATTGAGTTGCTGCCATGTGATTGGCTAATTAGAAATTTGCGTTACCAAGCAGTTGGACAGGTGTACCTAATAAAGTGGCTGGTTAGTGTGTGTATATATATATATATATATATATATATATATATATATATATATATATATATATATATATATATATATATATATATATATATATATACAGTGTTTCCTCTAGGATTTTTTCCAGCAGTGGCGGCAGGACTTTTTTTTTTTTACACAGATCTGCCAACTATTTCAAAGACAAATATTACACGCATTATTGCAAGGCGAGATAGCATTCATGTAATACGAGCATGCGAATCTCTTTGCTTGCGCGCCGATTTCCTCTTCGTGCACAGAACTTCTTGCACGCCCTCAAATTTACATGCTCAAGAGCAGATCTTCTCATGCGCTCTTCAGTAAGCGCTGCTGAAGCGCGATTTAGTGCGTTTTTGTGCGTTTTCCGACATTAACGCGTCCTGAAGTAAAGTGAAACTCCAGCAAGATAAAGTCATTGTATGCAAAGCCATTGACATTTATCAATAAAATATACTTATGGAAACTGTGTTCATCTTAACTGAAAGCTACGCGGTGTTTGCTAGACTCACGCACCTGTCAGTCAGTCTGTCAGAGCCAGCATGTCACCTTAAAGGGTTGAACAAATAGCGCACAGCACTACTACGGTTGCAGAAAAGTTTGCGCTGTTTACCTCTAATATGTTTTAGTGCGATTATAATCCGCTATACAAAACACGACTAAATGTTTAATGAGAAGTTGTAATGTAGCCGTGGCGGGATGAATTTTGGCGTGGCGGCCCGCCACGGATGAATGAATGTAGCGGAAACCTTGATATATATATATACACACACATCGGCCAAAAGTAGTTGCAAAAGTAGTTTTCAAGTTCAACCGACTTGAAGTTTTAGCCAATCTAATACAATACAAGCACATTTGTGGTATGTGATACCTGTAATATCTACTTTTTGGGGGGAATTTAATATTGTTATTTTTTTAACTAGAGGCTCTAAAAAATGAGGGATGGTTGATATATAATAACCCTTCATTATCATTTATAAACAGTGAATGTTAAACACATGAACCAGTCCAGAGAGGTCAAAAGTTGCATCTACTGTGTATTATATATGGTGATGGTCACATTTGTGTGCAGTACAGAATCTCAGAAACTATTGTTGCATGTGTATAGGGGACACAGGATCTGGCAGCACAGTCCCTTTAGACTCTATGCAATAGGGCAAATTGTGTGAAAATGTCAAAACCTCATATAAAGAAGCAGAGTGCTCTGAACAACTTTGGCCATGTATCAACATTATAGCACTCAGAAATGTGAATGTACACTGTAAATATATCTGTTAATTAACAGTTTCCGTATTTTTTCAATTATTTACGATTGTGAGTTGGGACTTGATCTCTGCTCTGTCGAACTTTGATGTCGAAAATTCAACTCTACAGTTTAACAAAGTGACTTTAATTGATAGTTTAGTAGTTTGAAATAATATATATCTGTAAAATGACAGAAAATACTGGCAGTTTATTTGTACCATAATATACAACAACAACCCTGACAATATTCATTCATCCATTCATTCATTTTCTTTTCGGCTAAGTCCCTTTATTATCTGGGGTCACCACAGCGGAATGAACCACCAACTTATCCAGCTCATGTTTTACGCAGCGGATGCCCTTCCAGCTGCAACCCATCTCTGGGAAACATCCATACACACTCATACACTATGGACAATTTAGCCTTCCCAATTCACATGTACCACATGTCTTTGTACTGTGGGGGAAACCGGAGCACCCGGGGAAACCCACACGAACGCAGGGAGAACATGCAAACTCCACACAGAAACGGCACTACCTACTGAGCCACTGCGTCGCCCCAACCCTGACAATAAATCAATTTAAACTATTAAAAATAATAAAAGACCAATTTTCTAACTATTTAGGGTTACATGTTGTTGGAAGAAAGATCCCATAATGCAATTCAAAAGCATAAATAAACTGGAAAAAAATAAAAACATGAATCATTAAATATGGACATTTATTACAGTTTAGCAACAGGAAATGAAATGTGAAAATAGGATAGGATATGATAAACTTTATTTGTGCCCGCAAGGAAATTTGTCTTGGGCAAAAAAGTGCAACACTCTTGCTCTAAGCAGACAATAAAACAAACAAAACAATTAAGAACATACATTGTTTACAAAATAATACCATATATAAATATATAAATATGAAATAAAGTTAAAGTCAGAATAATTAGCCCCCTTTTGATTTTTTTCTTTTTTAAATATTTCCCAAATGATGTTTAACAGAGCAGGGAAATTTTCACAGTATGTCTGATAATATTTTTTCTTCTGAAGAAAGTCTTATTTGTTTTATTTCGGCTAGAATAAAAGCAGTTTTTAATTTTTTAAAAGCCATTTTAAGCACAAAATTATTAGCCCGTTTAAGTTATTTTTTTTTCCTACAGAACAAACCATTATTATACTATAACTTGCCTAATTACTCTAACCTGAGTTAACCTAATTAACCTATTTAAGCCTTTAAATGTCACTTTAAGCTGTATAGAAGTGTCTTGAAAAATACCTAGTAAAATATTATTTACTGTCATCATGGCAAAGATAAAATAAATCAGTTATTAGAAATGAGTTATTAAAACTATTATGTTTAGAAATGTGTTGAAAAAATCTTCTCTCTGTTAAACAGAAATTGGGAAAAAAAATAAACAGGGGTGCTAATAATTTAGGGGGGCTAATAATTCTGACTTCAACTGTATGTTCAGATACACTTCTTGGGTCAAGAACCATTTCTTGTGTCTTTTTTTACATTTAACACAAGACAATGTCGATCCAACGTTTTTGAAAATCATGCAGTGTGAACATGCATGGCAACACCCTGGCAACCCTATAGCCATAAGGCAAATCAATTTGCATTCAACATGAACAACTCACATATTTTTATATATTGAGTATAAAATTATAATGTCCTTCAAGAGGCAGACAGTGTTAGAGGGAAGGGCAAGAGGAGGAAGACAGACAGATAGAGAGGGAGAGAGACAGAGAGTCACCCAGCCTGAGGACAGTTGCAGGTTAACAGCAGGCCTGGCCGTGTCTTTGACTCCAACTCGGCAGAGAATCTATCAGAGACATGGATGAGACTGCAAGTAGACTCAGTTTACCCCATTCACAGAAGCATCTCCTGGGCTCTCGCAGACACTTAACCTCTGTCAGCACTGGCAGAGACATATTTTGCTGATCTGAGTTCAGGTCTGTCCCCATGCCGTCTGCACCTGTAAGCCCCATACACAGATGTTAGCAGCTGTTTACATCAGCATCAGGGGTCATTTTGTTGTCATTTGAATTAGATCATACAGAATTGCAGTTTAGAGTGGTTAACTGACAAAGAAAATTCATAACTGGTACGCTGCGGATAAAGTGTTCTACAAGACTGATCTTTCCTAGTCTTTTTATATATAATTTTTTTTTTTTTTGCAAATGGTCACTGCAGGACTTTGTCTATTATTATTATTATTATTATTATTATTATTATTATTATCATTTTAATTTACATTGAGAGTTAATGATATTGTGAAGATTTTCTAGATTTCACAGATTAGAAACAACCAGCTTCTCTTGCTTTGGCTGAAAGTGTTGTCCATTTATGGCCCGTTTCCACTGAGTGGTACAGTACGGTATGGTACGGGTCACCTTTTTCAAGCTTGCGTTTCCACTGCCAAAAGGGTACTCTTTTGGTGGGCATGGTGTATGACAGAAAGTTTCAGACGACGTCATTTTTACTCGAGGAAATGTCACAGTAAAGCCATAGGGGATGTTCACATATCATATGAGCCTTGTTTGTTGTCGACCACCGAAAAACAGGAAGAAGAAGAAATCGTCATTCTCGTCGTCATATGGCTTTTTTTTTCATCGGCTTGACACCGGCCTCACAGCTCTGTGAATGCCGTTGCCATCACTTATTGATCCGCGATCAATACAGTAAATGTAGCTTTTGTGGACGCTACTGCGCTACTTGACTAAAAAAATAGCTTTGCTACTGAAAAGTTATTTGATTTAGAAAGTAGTGACGCTACCACCATGCTACTGAGAAATGTAGTTATAACAGAATAGCACCGCTTTAATAAATGGCCTTAGCAGAAGGCATCGTGCATCAAAAACAGGCAAAGCAACAGATTATTATTATTCAACAAATCCCAGATAATTAAAGAACATTTTTAGATGTAACCCCATTTGTAATCTTTAACATTTTCATAAGTAGGTGGCGATGCAGTGGCGCAGTAGGTAGTGCTGTCGCCTCACAGCAAGAACGTCACTGGGTTGCAGGTTCGAACCTCGGCTGGGCTGGGTCAGTTGGTGTTTCTGCGTGGAGTTTGCATGTTCTCCCTGCATTCGCGTGGGTTTCCTCCGGGTGCTCCGGTTTCCCCCACAGTCTAAAGACATGCGGTACAGGTGAATTGGGTAAGCTAAATTGTCTGTAGTGTATGAGTGTGAATGAGTGTGTGGATGTTCCCAGAGATGGGTTGCGGCTGGAAGGGCATCCGCTGCGTAAAATCGTGCTGGATAAGTTGGCGATTCATTCCGCTGTGGCGACCCCGGATTAATAAAGGGACTAAGCCGACAAGAAAATGAATGAATGAATTTTCATAAGTAACTGTAATTTAGTTACCCATTCTTTTTTCAGTAACTGTAACAAATTACAGTTACATTTATTTTGCGATTTAAATTACATAACACAGTTACATGTAACTAGTTACTCCCTAACACTGTATATGAGACACAAATATTTAATAATACTCCAGTCTATACAGACTGGTCAAAAACTCCAGACTCCAGTTACACAGCAGCAGCAGGATGTATATGAAGAGTTTATTTGCAAAATGATATCATGTTTTATGTTGTGCATTGAAGAGTACAATAGCAAAACACACGATTAATGGAAATTACTAAAACTGGAGATTTTAGTAGTTTTCAGAAATCATGTTTTTACATTAGGTATTGAAGATTTCAATTTCAAAAAAACATTTATTGTACAACAACAACAACAACAAAAAACCTTTTCATATATTACCCTTTTAAAATATAGGACTGTTAAGTGATTTCACTGGTCATGCAATGGATGGAAACACAATTAAGAGATGTAGTACTATTATCCAGCTCGATATCTGCATTACTTAGTTTTTACATAAAGAGATCATCTTCAAGACGTGACATTCTGTATGAAATTTGTACAAAATATATCCTAAAATAAAAGAGAAATCAGTTAAATGGTGAAGGGATTGATCAAATATGCCTATTGATTGAATGTTTGCAAAGAGATGTCATGCTCCCTTGTAAAAAGTATTTTGTAGTATTTTCAAAATACAAAATACAGTATTTTATTTTGATACCCCTGCTGAAAAATCCAGCTTAAACCAGCCTAAGCTGGTTGGCTGGTTTTAGCTGGTCGACCAGCCTGGTTTTAGAGGGGTTTTGGCCAATTCCAGGCTGGTTTCCAGCCATTTCCAGCCTGGTCTTAGCTGGTCAGGCTGGGAGTTGACCAGCTAAAACCAGCTTGACCAGCCAAAACCAGCTATGTCCAGCTTAAACCAGGTTGGTCAAGCTGGTTTTAGCTGGTTTAAGCTGGTCATTTTCCTGCCTGACCAGCTAAGACCAGGCTGGAAATGGCTGAAAACCAGCCTGGAAATGGCCAAAACCCCTCTAAAACCAGGCTGGTCGACCAGCTAAAACCAGCCAACCAGCTTAGGCTGGTTTAAGCTGTTTTTTTTCAGCAGGGACATTTCTGCCTGCTGTATTTTGTAGTTTATTTTGATCCACGTAAAACTGAGGTATTTGGTATTTTATTTTAAAATACATTTTAATGTATCTTTGTCCATCCCTGCTAGATAGTGTGAATAAATAGCCCAATGCTAACACTTTCCAAGCAGCTAATACTCTGCTAGCAAACAAGTTAGCTCAGATCAGATGTTTTTAAGTAAGATTTGTCATTTAAAAAGAGTCACAGCTGTAGATTCTCTACAATTCACCACTCAAACTCACTTTGTGGTTTCTCGTCGCTCCCTCTCTATTTGTTTACTAGCCATGTGAGACAAAGTGGATTGAATAAATCACTGAATTTTTGTGACTAGCTAGTGTAGATAAACAGCACAGTGCTGATGTCAATATTCTGTTAGCAAAGTTAGTTCTGTTCAGCTGTTTTCAGTAATAAAAACACAGCTAGTCACAGTTGTAGATTCTACAAAAGTTCAAATCCAAACTCACTCCACATTTTCTTGTCACTCAATCTCTCTCTATTTCAAGAGTTCACACTTAGCTGATGATTGATAATAAAGCGTGTTTGGCATGCTGTCCCGGGAGAGAGCCCTGAGCTCAGAATATCCTTGAGCCCGGGGCTTCCTCCCGTTTGTAGGGCGACAGGAGAGTCTGAGCTCAGGTGGTCTCGAGAACTCCCCTGCTGTGAACTACTGGATATGTATCTGGCTAAGAGTTGCCTTAGAATGCTATTTGGTTAGTCAATTTTCTTATGGTGCCTGTTTTTGAACGGTGGGAGGAAACCGGAGAACCCGGGGAAAACCCACGCGAACACGGGGAGAACATGCAAACTCCACACAGAAACGCCGACCGGCCCGGAGGGAAATGGACCAGCGACGTTCTTGCTGTGAGGCAACAGTGCTACCCACTGGCCACCGTGCCGCCCTATCGGAGAAGGGGAGGAGTAGGGGTGGAAGGGGGGATTCTTCAAACGAAGATGACTGGATCAAAGTGCTCCGGTAATTTATAGTGGTCTATGTTCATCTGATTGGCGCAATATGTGGAGTTAATCGATACCAGCTGTGTTCAATCATAAGCACGTGATCCTCTCGAAATTAGTTTGTAAACAAACCCCACTTCAAGAGTTCACACTTAGCTGATGATTGATAATAAAGCGTGTTTGGCATGCTGTCCCGGGAGAGAGCCCTGAGCTCAGAATATCCTTGAGCCCGGGGCTTCCTCCCGTTTGTAGGGCGACAGGAGAGTCTGAGCTCAGGTGGTCTCGAGAACTCCCCAAAAGGCTTTTTAGCTCGGGACAGCAGCCGCGTATTGAAGAAACCCCCCAATAAGCTAAGGATCAGTGCTATATCCGGCTGCTGGATATAACTGAAGTTGGAGAAGGGAGAGAGGCTCCTGAAGGACAGAGTTTGGAAGCGGGCTCTTAGGAGAGCCTGAGATTTGGCGTGGGAGGCTATGGTTGACTCCGGGGGAGTCGGATGCAAGGGATGCTCTTTCGGGGGTCGGAGCGGGGGTGGGCGGGCTCCTGCGGGGGTCATAGTATGGTTATTGGGAGATGAGGACTCCAGCAGGAGAGGGGGTGAAGTGGGCCGGGGGGGGGCATGACTCTGATGGAGTCGAACTCGGGAAGACTCCGTGGGAGTCCGAGTTGAGGAGTGATGGCCTATGCGAAAAATAGAGAAGAGTAGCGGAGAAACTCAACGCTAGAAGGAAGGAAATAAAGTAGCGGAGTAACTCGACGCTGAAGAAAGAAAAGTAGCGGAGTAACTCGACGCTAGAAGGGGGTTGGGAATTTAGAGGTGGGAAGGGTAGAGGAGTTGGAAGAGTGGGGGGGGTGGAGGAAAGAGCAGAAGCATTTGATGCTGGAAGGAAGGGAAGAAGGTGCGGAGAAACTCGACGCTAGGAAGGAGAGAATAGGAGATGCGGAGAAACTCGACGCTGGAAAAGTAAAGAAGATATATGTATTGGCCGGGGTGGGGGGGGTAATGTTTGACTCCGGGGGAGTCAGTGCTCTGTGGGCGACTCCGTGGGAGTTAGAGCTGTAATGTTTGGCCTCCTGCAGGAGTCTGGGAAGGGGAGGGGGCGTTGGAGACTCCTGTAGGAGGTGGACTGGGGCAGGACTCCGGGGGAGTCTGAGCTCGGGAAGACTCCGGGGGAGTCAGAGCTTGAGGAGTGAGGGCTTATGCGAAGGAAGAAAAGAGTAGCGGAATACTCTACGCTAGAAGAAGATTGAGTAGCGGAGCAACTCAACGCTGAAAAAGAAAAGTAGCGGAGTAACTCGACGCTGGAAGGGGGTAAGGGTTGGAGAGGGGGGGGGGGAGCTGGAGAATGGGGGGGGGATTGAGGAAAGAGCGGAAGTAATCTACGCTTGAAGGAAGGGAAAGAGATGCGGAGAAACTCAACGCTAGGAAGCAGGAAAGGAGATGCGGAGAAACTCAACGCGGAAGGAGCAAAGATAAGTAAGTTTTTTAATGGCTTGGGGGGGGGGCAGTGATTGATTCCTGTGAGAGTCAGGCTCGGGGGCACTCCGGGGGAGTAGAAGCGGGGTGGGTTGGGGGCCTGCAAGAGCTGGGAAAGGAAGGGGCGGTGGAGGCTCTTGCTGGCAGCGTGATGAGTGAGGGGGTGGCCGGGGATTGGGCTTGGCGTGACTCCGTGGGAGTCGAAGCTCTTGGGCCTCCGTGGGAGATAGAGCTGTGGATGAGTATGAGAGAAGTGATGGGGGAGCAGAGTATAGCTCGTGCTAAGAAAAGAATAGAGAGGGAGTAATTAGAGCTGAATTTAAAAATTTTAATAATAGAAAGCGGGGGGGGGGGGGGGACGGGGAGAAAAGTAGCGGAGTAACTCAATGCTGGAAGGAAGAAAATTAGCGGAGTAACTCGACGCTAGAAAAGAAAACAGCGGAGAAACTCGACGCTGAAGAATTAAGAAATAATAGGGGAGAACAGCATTGTTAGAAGAAAAAGAGGGTTTAGCGGAGTAACTCGACGCTAGAAATTATAGAACAGTAGCGGAGAAACTCAACGCTAGAAAGAGGGGGAGGAAGAGGAAATGGCAGAGTCGTGCTCGTGCCCTTGTACTCCAGATGATGGATGTCGTCTGGTGAGAGACAGCTGGGCTTCCTTGAGGTGATGTCTGCTGAGTCGGATGTATGTCTTGAATGCATCTGAAGACCAGCGGCCGAGGGTCTGAATTTGGTTTTGTGAGAGCCCGTTGTGGGCAGCTGTAGTGGCGGCTCCGATTCTAAAGGAGTGGCTAGAGAATGATTCAGGTGAAAAGCCAGATAGGCGTAATGTTTCTTTCAGATGTTTTTGGAACCAAAAACGGGTTACTGGACGATTAGCGTCGTCAGTGAAAAGGGGGGAGGAAGGATTGGAATCTTGGGATTTCCTCAGCTGTAAGAATGCTAGGAGGGTTTGGAATGGCTGTGTGGGAGAGGGGAGGTCGAAAATGTAAATAAAATGGCCGTTGCGAATTTGATCTGTTTTACTCTGCTTAATGAGGAAAGAAATGGTTTCTTTATCCTGCAGAATCAGATCGGATATGGTGGGGTGAATGGAGGGGTTGAATTTGCATGTGGTAGTGAGTTCTGAGCATCTAAGGAAGCCATAAAAGGCTAGGGTGAACATGGCGTCTAGGGTGCGGGCTGTGTGGATGGACTTATAGCCTTTACGCAGTGTGTGTATACATTTGGATAGAATGTTGAGTGTGATGGGGAGTCTAGAATCTGGGGGGGTGGGGTGTGATTTCTGAATTCCTTTGATTAGTAGTGCGGTTTGGGAGTTGGATATGGCATCTGAGGGGGATCCGTAAATTAGCTTATGAAAAAATTGAATCCCGCTTAGGTAGCTTCTAATGGTGCTGGCTTGTATGTTCTTGGAAATATGTAGATGAGATATGAATGAGGTGATTGAGAGGAGGGAAAAATCAGGAAAAAATGCCTTGTACAGTATGTGGAAGCGTTTAAAGGCTTTCCATGCTGTGAGGTATGAATCAAGGGTTCTAGGAGCTATGGCCTGTAGTATGAGACATATGGAATTTTGGCTGAGGTTATACAGTGGGTGGTTTATGGCAATATCATTTCTGAATAAGGAGGTACTGGTGTTGGATGAGGGTCCGCTTCTGGTGCCAAGAGATGAAATTTCTGGAAGGAGAAACGAGAGAGAGAGTCAGCAATTAGATTTTTTTCACCTGGTACATGCTTAGCAGTCATTATGAATTGTTTTTTGGCTGTTGTCCATACGAGACGCCTTAATAAGGGCATGAGCGATGGGGAGCGGGAACGCCCTTTATTAATGCATTGTACTGTGGCTTCGTTGTCGCAATGCAAGAGAATGCTGGAGGCGGACCATTTATCTCCCCATAAAATAGCTGCGGCGACTACGGGGTATAATTCAAATAGAGCTGACGAGTGTTGGTTTTGTGGCATTTCTTGCATTTGTGGGGGCCATGAGGAAGCAAACCAATGCCCTTGGTAAAATCCTCCGAACCCGACGGAGGGGGCGGCGTCAGTGAATAAACTAATGTCGGTTGGGGATGAAATAAGATCTCGGTAGAAAAAGGAACAACCGTTCCATTGCTTAAGGAAGGATATCCACAAGCTGAGTTCGTCGCGACTGGAATAGTTAAGGAGGATTAAATCATCCAGACCGAGTACTGAAGTGGCTAGTTGAAGGAGGTGAGTAATGAACGGGCGACCTTGCGGGATAATGCGCATTGCGAAATTTAAATGCCCGAGGATGGAGAGGAGTTCGCGTTTAGTGCATTCTTGTTTCTCTAAGAAAATTAGAGAAAGAGAAATGATGCGGTCGATTTTCTCTTTGGGAAGGGATGCTTGAAATTTATCAGAATCTAGATTAATACCCAGAAATTCGATAGAAGTGCTGGGTCCGGAAGTTTTCTCTTCTGCGAGAGGAATTCCGAGATCTGCGAAAACCTTTTGTGTTATCGCCAGATGTTTAGCGGGCGGTGCAGACGGGGGGGAGATGATAAGGAAATCGTCTAATAGGTGAATTATGTACGGGATCCCATAGTTATTAGTTAGGATCCAGCATAATGCTTCTGAGAGCGTATCGAATATTTTGGGGCTACTTCTGCAACCGAATGTGAGTCGGACTGCGAAGTAGAATTGAGAGCGCCACTGAATGCCAAAGAGATGCCAAAAATCGGGATGGATGGGCATAATTTTGAATGCAGATGTAATGTCTATTTTTGCGAGCCAAGCGTTACGGCCGGCTATTTTAATGAGAGATATAGCTTGATCGATATCGTGGTAGTGGAGCGAATATTCGTCGGGCTGAATAGTGCTATTGATACTGGGAAAGGCGGAGTTATGCAGAGATGAGAGATCTATGATCAAGCGTTTTTTGCCCGAGAATTTACGAGTTGCTATGCCTATAGGGCTAACGCGAGAAACACTAAACGGAGGAGCGGAGAATGGACCGATCATGAATTGATTGTCGGTTTCTTTTTTGATTAACTGATCAACTGCTTCTGGTTCTGTGGTAGCCGATTGTAGATTAGGGCAAAAGAGGTTGTTAGAAGGAAGAGCTGAAACGCCTGGGTGAAATCCGTGGGTTAGACCTGAAATCAGAAAATCAGAAACGTTAGTATCAGGGTGATCACGTAATTCATAAGCCAGGTGGGAAACATTAACCGGAGTCGACAAATAACTTTTTGATTTTTTATTATTTGATTTCCATACTTGGCAGACGACTCTAGCGTGAGCGCCGCCGCAGTAAGTGCAAATGTGCAGATATCTGCAAGGATTTTTGAAACACCTGCCAATGTTAAAGTTTTGGCAGGTGTCTCGGTTTGAGGGAGTGGAGCGGAAAGAGGAAGAGGAGAAAAGTGAAGGAATGTTAGTGTTAGGGGGGCGAGGGACATAGCTGGTGGATTTGACTGCTGGTTGTTGATCAGAGGAAGAAGGAATGATGAAAGGACAGGAGGTGGTGGGGTGCAGGTTTGAACGGCAGACAGCACAGGATAGATTGCGGCAACCAAGAAAAACTCTATTATGAAGGTCGGTGTCTACTGCTCCCCAGTAGGGGGACTGTCCCCACTGGGTGACTCGGATGGCGCATTTGGCAGAAAAAAGTTTATGGTAGGTATAGAAGTGTGTTCCCCCATAAGAGAGCGCGAGCTCAGCGATGATGGCCATGTAGTCATTTAACTCGCGTCTCCTATGGGGGAACACTGAGCAGATAACGTCGGTGTAACGGGAAAAGGCTATGGTGAATTCGGCTAATGACAAAATGCGTGATTGTGAATTGGAAGTTTGTTTGAGGGTGAGTGTAAATTCGCCGCAATCCACCTGGCGTTCCGCCGTGGGAGGTGAAATGGGTGACAAGAGTGTGATGAGGTCGATGTCGGTACCTGAAAGGATCTGGTTTCTTGCAGCGAGTGAGACTTGGGTGGGTTCCAGAGCTAGAGCGTTGTGTGGCGGCGGGAGGGGCGTGGCTGTCGAAAGATTGAATGGAGGACGTGAGGCGGAAGCTGGTGCCGGTATGGGAGCATGCATGGTAGGGTCTGTGCTAGTGGGGGCGGGTTGAAGTGAAGAAGGGAGAAAGTGGTTGGCTTGGGTAAGAGACTGATGGGGAATGGAACATGAAGCGGAGGGTTGTGGAGGGAGAGAAAAAGCTTGAGGAAGGGCTGCAGGAATAGAGTTAGGAGGAAGGAAGTGGGTAGCTGAAGTGGAAGGAAGATTAGGGCTGTTTGGAGAGCTGGAGAGAGGGGCTGGAGGCCAAGACAGAGAGGTAGAGAAGCGTTGGGGAAGACATGGCTGGGAAATGAAGTCCGTTCTGTTGGAGTCTTGTTGGTTGGCGTAGGGTGACGTAGTTGGAAGAGCCTGGGATTCCTGGGGGCGTGGTCTAGCGGGAGTGCGGCGGGGAACATGTTTTGTTTTGTCCTTTCTTTTTCCTTGTGCTGGATAAGGAGTGTGGCGTGTGCTGGAATTCCTGGCTGTGGCTCTTGCTGGTGGTGAGAGGGAAGGATGAGAGTCTGAAGTGGCATTGGAATATAGTCTGAGGAGTTCCGGTTTATTGAGAGATCGGGGAGCATGGATGCCGAGGTCTGATAAGTGTTTGCGGAGTTCTGTGACTGTGATCCTTTTGGTCGGGTGGATGAGAGAGGTGGCTGAAGCGTATGATGAGGTAGGTGAAATGTTTTGTCTTGATGCGGAGGGAGATGGGGATCTTATTTGGAGGCGAGCGGAGTTTGAGCGCGTCGTTCTTCGGCCTCTAGTAGGGGCCTCGGGCTCTTGTAAGAATCCTTGCGGGGCAGAGATGGGGTGAGGAGCCGCGGGTGTTTCTGGTTGAGCAGGGTGATCTTGTGGGTTGGATTCCGGGTTGTTGCTGGTGGAGTTGGTGTTGTTTTCCATTTTTGTTGTTGTAGTTGCTGTTTGGTTGGTTGGTAGCCGGTAGCAGGTAGCCGGTAGCCGGTAGCAGGTAGCAGGTAGCAGGTAGCAGGTAGCAGGTAGCAGGTAGGGAGTTGCTTTGTCTGCGTTGGGAGCAATGCGGACTAGGCGGTCTTCAAACGAAGATGACTGGATCAAAGTGCTCCGGTAATTTATAGTGGTCTATGTTCATCTGATTGGCGCAATATGTGGAGTTAATCGATACCAGCTGTGTTCAATCATAAGCACGTGATCCTCTCGAAATTAGTTTGTAAACAAACCCCACTTGTTTGTTACTCATGCTGTAAGAGAAGTGAATTCAATAAACCACTGACCTGACTAGCTAAATAAATAGCACAATGCTAATGCTCTCCAAGCTGCTAATACTCTGCTAGCAAATCAGTTAGCTCTGTTCAGATGTTTCTTTAGTAAGATTTGTCATAAAGAATGAGTCACAGCTGTAGATTCTCTACAAGTTTACCACTCAAACTCACTACACGTTTTCTTGTCGCTCGCTCTCTATTTGTATGCTAGTCATGCACTAAGAAAAAAAGTGGAAAGTTTAGAAGACAGGTCTGCACTCTTATAGCGATATTAAATGCATTTGATTCTGTCCTACCCTCTTTGAACTCAACGCTCTTTCAATTCACCCTTCTGAGCAGAAGTTTAAATGTGCCCAGCAGGCAGGCGGATCCATGCAAACCTGCGGAGAGACGGAGAGCCGGGCCGCGCAGAAATTAAGAGGCAAAGGGCAGCAGGAAATATTGAGCACCTCATTCTCCTTGTAATTGTGCCATGTCACAAGACTGCATAAGATAATGGTGACCGATATGAAGGCAGAAATTATGAGGTGTCTCAGACTGGGGAGCGAGAGATATATACTGGAAGTGCTGCCCCACGGCTTTGGTTTCATATTCTGGTATCACTCTATTATCAAAGCTGGAAAAATTCTGTCAGATTAGCCCATGGGTTGTATAGTGGGAGATATACTGGTGTTGTTTTTTATAACACTAAACTAAAATAAAAAAAAAATAAATTAAAAATAGAAATAATAATGCTACATGTTTTTGATAAACAGCAAAACACGTGTAGTTATTTTTTATCATCGCATGCACACACACACACACACACACACACACACACACACACACACACCATATGAACCATATAAGTCCATATTTTCAAATTTTGAGTGACATGACTTTTTTCCAGTCGTGCCAGTTTAGGTTCAGCTCAAAACACAACTCAGATTTGTTTATTATAATGTGTTAAAAAGTGTGATTTTGGGGGCGTGTACGCAAGTCGTTATTTTAGGGGTGTGTTGCTTCACATGAAAATTAGTTTCGACTTCCCGCCCAATTTAACAAGGGGGCGGAGCCAAGAGCTCCCCTGCTTTGTGTATGGCAACAGACAGGCAGACAGAGAGAAGCAACATGAGTGAGAGGACCAGCATTCAGCCGTACATGTACGACTCGGACACAGACCAAGCAGAGACTACTGTTGAGGAATCAATATTCCTAATGTGCCAGAATATGTCAGAGTGGTAGTTACAAAATTATTTGTGTCTTTGTATAGTTTTACAGCCGCTATGTAACGATGCATGCATCATCCGTATAGGGATGTCATGATTAACTGGTTTCACTATTAACCGCGCTTTAATTCGTCACGGTTAATTAATACTGTGTTTCTGCACGGAACAAAACTGCGGCAACTAAACAAAGTTATGCTGTGTGCTATTTAAAGTTCCGAGCTTGTACACCGAGACTAATAACCACGCACACTGGATTAACTTTGACTGAGGCTATAACTAAGCCAAGTTCGTTATTTCCAATGGAGGGACGCACACGCGAGGCAACGCACTCACACTTTCCAGCCGCACCTAGTTGAGATGACATGGAGCTTCTGTGACCGCGGGAAATGCAAACGGCTGAAGTTTAAGGAAGACGCAATGAAAAGTACACAGGTTTGCAAACCCACCTAAAGTTACAAACAATGGCGCCGATGAGAGCGATCATGTAGTGAATGTTGTGTTGAGCTCAATGAGCCTTACATCCAAGAATAGAGCAAGGGTGTTCCTTTGGTGACATCGCTTTGACTCACACGCTGAAAATGGCCGACGTGAAACAACAAACTGAGGATATGGTAATGCTCGCCTGTCAATCAATATTGGTGGGCGGGGGGACCGCACTCCTACGTCAAGTTGCGGTCGGTCTCAAAACCGTTCTAATTGGTCCTCCGTTTTTATGTTGTTAAATTGACAAAAAAAGGACTGGGTGTGTTTATATCACCCCAATATGACGGTCTATACCACTGATCATCAACTGGTGGCCCGCGGGTGCCGTTCAATCCGGCCCGTGACTGGATTCCAAAATTGTGAGGATCTAAAAGAAAATAGTGGTCCACACTAGGGCTGTGCAATTAATCGAAATCGAATCGTGATTTGGAACGTTGTGATTAGCTAATCGCAAGAGGCTGCAATATGACATATATATTATTTAAATACCCACGCTCAGAGCAAATGCATGTCTGTGTGACAGTCGTCTGTGTGTGACAGCCTTACTAGCCAATCGAGTGAGCACACTTTCGTACTGTTCAATCAGAATTGCGCAACCGAACTGTGCGAAACGCCCACAATAACAAACAGTAAAGCGCGAACGGCTACATGAGGAGCGTCTTTCTAAAAAGCAGGGGCGTAGATTTAGCATGGACGGAGGAGGACCATCTATAGAAATGTCCCCACCAATAATTTAATTAACTTTAAAAAAAAAAAAATCACGCTGTCAATATTAACCTAGACATGTTAACCTAGAAAGGCTGTGCCTTTCCCTGCTGTCATGTGAGAGGCTGTAGCTGCATTCAGGAAAGCAGCGCCAAAACAGCGCAGGTGAATTTCCCATGCAAGAATGGGGTGTGTGACACACACAGGTGAGGACATAAAGAGCTTTTTCAACGAAAAGTGTAAGTCACATAAACTCGAGTTCGCTACTGAATAAGTCCATCATGATAATCATGGCGTTAATGCTCGTGTTTTCCCCGCTTTAACGCAGAATAAACAGCTGAATCTGCCAGTTCTCCTGATGTCTCAGAGTAACATGTGCTATTTCGGTTGAAACAGTTTGTCAGAAAAACTCCAGCCTGTGCTCCATCTTGTATTAATACTCATATATAAGACATGTTTCATTTGCACTACGGAAGTCTTTATTAAACTTTCTCTTTATCCATTAATAAACATTCTTTTAACATTACACTGTCAGGCCTGTAGGCCAGTTATTCGCCTGATTTTCCATTTAATTATGAGGTATAAATATTACATTTTAGTGACATTTTAAGAACTCATTTTTGCTGCATTATCTTGTCGGATGGTTGTCATAAACACACTTTTTGATGTACCAAAATATATTTTAAACCATTTTGTCAAATTGCTTATCACACTATTTTACTATTTTAACTGTTTATTTACAAATGTGCATTTAAACTGTAAGTTTAATATTACAGTTTTATAAAAATAACGAAAATGTATAATAAACAAATGAAAATATACTTTTAATATATAAATTTATTGTCTTTCATTACACACACACACACACACACACAAACACAGATATATATGTTTAGATGTTTGCTAATATAAGTTATTATCTTATATTTTAGCAGTAAGAAGCTAAAATACAGATTATTGAATTATTCACTTGACTACAAAATTGACGCAAATCAAATCGAAATCGCAATATCTGTCAAAAAAAAAATCGTAAAAGTATAAGAATTAAAAAGTATAAAGATTAAACATAATGTTAAGCCAAATTGAGATTTAGTCTATACAGTATACCTACACACGTCTGTCCAAACAGCTTCAAAAGTAGATTTTTCACCATGCCCTTAATTAAAATGCAGACTCTTGGTCGTGCGATAAAATCCACAAAAAGTTTCTGTATACAAAGTTCACAAATACAATTAATTTCACATGGTTTATATATTATATATTATCTATTATAAATCAATTTTTTGGGGGACTTATACGGTTGTTCATATTAAGTCATGACACAGTTTTAATCTACTAGATCTTCTATGTTAAGCTGCTTTGACACAATCAACATTGAATTGATTTGAATTGATAAACTATTAGTTTCCCAGTGTTGGGTTGCGGCTGGAAGGGCATCCGCTGTTTAAAAAACATATGCTGGATAAGTTTGCGGTTCATTCTGCTGTGGCGACCCCTTATTACAGTTTTTCCCAATTGTTTACACACATTTTCTGAAAGCATGTCTCATATTGTCAGAACTCTAAACACAAATCACAAAACACACACACATTGGGCAAAACCCTTCAATTCTCCTGCAAAATGAAACTTTACATTCAAAACAATGTACTTTGTTTTCAAAATGGTGTTTTGTTTTCAATTGACACACACAAACCATCACATGAATAGACATTTATAAGAACCATTTGAACACTGATGTGCGTAATGTAAAATACTATGACCACTTTTTCTCCATTCATCATACGTAATGACTTACTGTGAGCCTTTTTTTGTCCGGTGTTACAATTACTGCAGACAGTACATAGGCCTACATAAGTGCATGGTAAAATATTTCAGAATATTGTTTTTATACAAAACACACAAATACACAGAACCAAATATATTTTACTGTATTTTTCCCACAAAAACAGTGTACATCCCAACCAACACAAAGTTGCACATAATGTGGTCTATATATGCCATCAACCGAAGTATTTACAGAATACAGTTACAGTAAAAAATAAATAAATAAATGTAAAAAAAAAGTGTGGATTTCGGTCATCCACTTTCCATCCCCAGGCAGAAAAAAATTCCTAATAGGATTGAGAAATAGAGAATATGAGATGAGCTCTGATTTCTAAATTGCGTTTATATGTGACCGGTGTTTACCCAAGTGATGAGTTAGTATGCAAAGTAGGACAACTGACTTTACAATTTTGAATGACAGTGTGTTTCTTGTGAAAACAAGAGATTTTCTGCATGAACATTGTGCCAAATGCAGAGAATTGTGTGTATTGTTTTGAAAAAAGTGTGTTTTAAATCTGCAATTTGAGTGTAAAGCAGGAATTGTGCTTGTAGTTTAGTAGAACTGGTTCAGGGGGTTGGTGCATCAGTTACATGTTGTAGTCATTGTGTCTGAAGTACAAGTAATTGTGTGTAAACAATTGGGAAAAACTGTAAGATTATGTTTGGATTGAGTTTGGCCTAAATTGTTATGTTTTTGAAAGGCAAAAAAAAAATCAGACTACATCATGTCGTCTCTCTGGGTCCGGCCACAAAATTTTATCTACATCACATGCAATGTCCTCTAGTCCAAGGCACCGGGGAAAGTATCTGATTGCAAAGTGAACTAATTATCTAAATCAGTTTTCACATGTGACAGTGTGCCAGACAGAGGGCAAAATAGTGTAAATAATAGCCATACATGTGTATAGCTTTGCTATGAGTGTGTTGATCAATTGGAAATTCAGTGTAAAGCAGTGAGCTGTGTTTACAGTTCTGCAAAAAGAGTGCTGTGCAGTGGATTGTACCTACAATTTTGCAAAGTGTGTGTTACAAAATTGCAAACTTAGTGCAAAGCAGGGTTTGTGCTTTTAATTTAGCAAACTCAGTGAGTGGTTTTGCTATAAGAATTAATCGTTTTATAAATTGTGTTATAAGAATCTCGGTTAGAGTTTAAGCATTCAGAAAAAACTGTAAGCCGAAAAGAAAATGAATGAATGAATGAATATTAAACTGTTAATTTATTGAGTAATTACAATCTTAAATGTGACTTTACTTGTCGTTTTAAACATTATTTCACATTGCCTACATTTTTATGATTATTATTTTAACCCAAAAAAAAAAAGCTGAATAAATCAATCAATGTAAAAAATAGCTGTAGTTAATCTCCAAGGCCTCATTCAACATTCCGTCTATAAATCGCTCCACCTGCTCCACCGGGGACACGCTGTTGCATTAACTAGACATGAAAAACAGCAGGTTTATCCAGCGGGGATTGATCTCATTCGACTTTACCGTCATTTCATGTGTTTAAACTTAAAAGAGACATATGTGTAAAGGCATGTTGTTAACTTCACAGGCTCCAGTCTAACTCTGCATCCATTCGGAGAATACAGAAGCTTGTGTTTGGATGGTCCGTCGCAGTTGAAATGAAAAGGTAGCCATTAAGCTTTAATGGAGAACGGCGTTTGATTTCTATTTTTGCTTCACAAAGTGTAATGGTCCATTTATAATAACAGATCACAGTCTTCACAAGTAATGATTGGGGCCATCTGTGAATCTCATAGTCGGTTTGTATTAGCAGACGGGAGAGGAAAAGCCACACTGATTCCAATTCAGCGGCCTGTGCTAAAATGTGTTTTATGGGATGGGATGTGGGCCTGTGTGTGCGTGTGATGTATTTAACTTTAAATGGCCTAATATTTGTTTTTATGTGCACACTGTTGGTGTCTATTGGTACTCCAGATATATATTTTGCTCCATTTTACATGATACAGGATAAACAGAAACACTAAGTGCAATTGTTGAGATGAGGAAGGACTAGAATAGACAGATTTATATGGATTTTGCTCCTTTATTTAAATGAAAGTAGAGTTTTGGGGAACTGAAAATCTAATCTTTAGAAAGTTGAAATTAAGTGCAAAATTTGAAACTATATTGATATAGACTGATAATAATTGTCATTATCTGCAATATAAGAAACTAGATGTGTTTTTTTTTTTGCAGTTCCCTGATTTTCTGCAGTTAAGGTATTTAAATGAAATGAGTTGTCCACTGTCTTTGTTTGCTTTATTTAACCCTTTCACGTGTGAGTTTTAAATACTCCAGCTGACCCCCCTGCATGATTTTTTTGTGATCATTACTTAAAATCCATTGCGTTTTAAATTTCCCATAGCGACGTGTTAATTATGTGATCCACCAGGCCTGATGATCTATGTATATATCGTATTTTTTTATTTTTTATTTTTTTTAAAGATTTATTTTTGGCCTTTTTTAGATAGGACAGTAAGCGAACTTGGAGAGAGAGAGGGGGGTAGGGTAGGGAAATGTCCTTGAGCTGGGATTCGAACTCGGGACGCCCTGACGTGCTACTGCACCATATGTCAACGCGTTAACCACTAGGCTATTGCGCCGACTATATCGTATTTTGTTTCTTTTTCTGAGCATACTCATGTCAATATAGCATCCTTTTTGTGCCACTGTAAAAGAAATAATATTTTTACTTTAACGTGACGGGTTGGGTTTAGGGTTGAGGTAGGGGTAGACGCTAGTAAAATACAATCAATGCGTAATTTAAGAAATAATATAAATACTTCTCATTAACTTCCGATCACAGCTGTATTCCTTCTAGCAACAACTGCAGGTGAGATTTAAGCTGCTGGATTTACATCATCTTTATTCATAGTTTTCTTCCGAAATACATAAAGGTAAGCACTGTAAAACAAATAATATTAATATAAATACAAATCATATTTTTACATTAATGTGAGGGTTGGGTTTATGGTTGAGGTAGAGGTAGAGGCTAGTAAAATACAATTAATGCGTAGTTTATTAAATAATATAAATGCTTCTCGTTAACTTCCGATCAAAGCTGATTCATTTCTAGCAACAACCCCAGGAGAGATCCGAGGTGCTTGATTTACATGATTTTACTTGATTAAATAATTTTCTTTGAAAATACATGAAGGTAAGCAACTGATTATCTGGGAGAGGAAGAGAGAAAATATTGTAGTAACAAAAACAGTGTGTATTTGATGTAAACAAAGCACATCATCCAGTTATATTGTAAAATAATTATTATTGCCGTCTCCATGGACATCTGCGTGTATTTTACATGCTATGTTTTGCTTGTAGTTATGTGTATTTAAATGTCTGAAGTTGTCAACAAATTGTATTTGTTTGAAAGCATGGATAAATTGTGATTTGTGACGAGTTGATTATTATATTTAATTTTAGCAGTTGATGATGTGCACTCTAAACATTTTAATCACACCGATGTGATCGTACAGTTCAGGGATCAACCAAGGCTGATCACACCAGTGTGATCGTATGCATGAAAGGGTTAAAAAATCATATTCCAGTTTGTATTTTCCACCTACTGTATATATCGGCTTTCATATATAAAGTTATATGTATAATTATCTACCAAAATTGTCATATCAGTGCAGCCCTATGGTGCAGCATACTGTATAGCATGAAAAAGCAAACAAACATCAAATATTGATTAAATATTGATGACACATTTAGAACTTTTCACTGAAGTGTTATATAACAAAAAATACTTTTGTGATTCAAACTTGCATAGGATTAGAAATTATTTTACTTCGGAGTTTCTAGTAAATTTAACAACCAGTTAGAAATAAACAGTAAAAATAACGATAAATTAAACATAAAAATTCTCATAATAAATGATTGACATCTTAACAACAAATATTTAATTCAGAAGTCAGTAGTAAAACATGAAATATTAAAGTGATGGTTATTTAATTTTGTTCAATTTCTGCCATATTTTATTCACCATTTACTTTTTCCAAACCTGATTGACTTATTTGTTCTGTTGAACACAAAATAAGATGTGAAAAACTGTATCCATTGACTTAGTATTTGTATTTTCTACTATGGAAGTCAAAGGTTACAGGTTTCCAGTTTTCTTGAAATATGAACCTAACCCTAACAGATGAAAGAAAATCATAAAGGTTTAAACCACACAAAGGTGAGACAATTTTAATTTTAGAGTGAACTATTTCTTTAAATGATTGTATTAAAAGAGTTTGTCTCAAATTGATAGCCTTTATTCATTCTAAAGCCAAAGTATAAAACGTATCGGTTATATTCTTAGTCAAACTAAGTATAAAGTAACATACCTCATCATTTATGAGATAAAAAAAATCCTAACACAAGGCTTTATTCATTCTGAGCACACACCCACATCCACACATGCTACATAGAGAATCACATATATTTTAAAATACATGCAAGCACAACTAGTCTCTGTAGTATTAATTAAAGTTATTGAGGAAAGACCTTTGTTGTTGTAACCCACCACTGAGAGACAGACCTCACCGTGCTGCGTTTCAATTAAAAGCCAAATCGCTCTGAAAAGGCCGTTCCATTAACCCAATAATAGAATCCGCTGACCTTAATCATCCCACATGAATTATAGTAGGCCACTCCATCCATTTCCTGTTCCGTGCGTCTACCTCTCATTCACTCAAAGCAAGTCCTGTGCATTAGTGTATGAAAAGCGGACCCTATTCTTGCATTTTTTTCTGTAACAGGATTGCCAGGCCATGCCAAAATAACCAAATATAGTTATCGGTTATCGTATAGACAAAAACTTGTATATCGACTTCTCTACTTGTGAATAGGGATCATTTTTTTCACAATCGTCATCTGTGTGTATAACTTTTTTTTTCTTATGCTAATAATGATAATCCCACATTATATTAAGTGGCTTATCTACCCAGCAGACACACAACGTCATAAGACATTGATATTAGGTTAGATTTAGGTCACCAGCATCTAATGAAAACGTTATTTTGACGTCCATAATTATGTTGATATTTTGTTGATTTTATTGTGAGTTATGTTGGAAGTGACCAAAATCCAATGTCGAGCCAACATCTTAAACCAACGTCATATTGACGTTAAATACTGACATTTATTCATCAGGTATGGCAACCAAAATACAACGTCTGATAGACATTGATATTTTGTTGTTTTTAGGTTGTGTTAGAAAGTAACCAAAACGCAACATCTGTCTAACGTTGGATATCTTCCTGACTGTTATTTCTGACATTTTTTATTTCCATATATCAAAATGCAGTGTCCCATGACATTGGGGTACAACGTCGATTTAAAGTCATGTTGATGTCCAGTGCCTTATTGTGTTCATATTGTCAAGGGTTTAACTTTGGTTTGAAAAGTGGGGGTCACAAATATAATGTCAAACTAACCTAAAAACTTTCATTATTTTCTATTTGTATTGCACAGCACTTGCTGATATGGGGTAAGGGGAAGGTTAGAGACAGGGTTGGAGGGAAGGGTAGGTTTAAGTGTTGGTAAAGGTCTGGATGGATGCGTCAACAGTAGCTATGTTTCCATCCAAAAGTATGCAAAAAAAGGAATATCGCATAAAAGACGTGCGAATAAAACAAAAACTCCTGATTAACTCCTGATTAACTGGCACCAAATATTAACAGTAAAAACTTAATTTGCTGTGGTAGGAGAAGCTGCATGAATCTTTTCTTTATTTAATAAATAACTTGCGTCTCAGAAGACAAATGCAGACACGCGTGAGATGCAAACCCCAGACACTCTTGACTATTCTGGAGGTAATTATAATAACATTTGAGTATTAGTAGACTGTCTGCTTAATAAACTGCTCCTTCAACAGACATTTAAATGACTATAAGAAACTTTGCAAGTACATGTCAATTTCATTGGTTTAAAGTTACTAATTACAAATACTCAAATTACTGTAATTAAGTTGTTTTTCTCAGAAATTGTAAATTACTAAGTAGTTTTAAAAATGTGTAATTTTACTCTCCCTTGAGTACATTTTTAGTGCAGTATCGGTACTTTTTCTCCACTATTTTCCTTTAACATGCAGTCACTACTTTATTTTTTCTTGTCTATGGGGATTAGAAAAATCAGTCCTGTGATTCCTGTCCAATCAAATCGCACATAGAAGGTAAATAGCATCATAATAAACTACCTCAAGACATGTGTGCTTTATAATTGCAGCAAATTGTGTGGAAGCATTAAAAGTGTCCAAGATTATGTCCAAAATCTTTACACGCATTGAGCCAGAGACTGTTTAGATGCATGTCACTGATGAGAAGATGACAGATGTTTACTGTATGATGACCGAAATGGCCTTAAAAAACCCAGCAGGCACAAAACGTCAACATGACATCAGATTGACGTTGTACCCTTACGTCATGGGAACACTGCATTTTGTTTGTAAATGAAAATCAGGTTAACGCCAGACCAATGTCCAACCTTAAACCAACCAAATATCAACGTCTAATGATGTTAAAACTTGACGTTGTGTAGATGTTACCTCTATGACGTCTATTAGACACTGAATTTTGGTTGCCATAACTGATGAAAAAGTCAGTATTTGATGTCAATATGATGTTGGTTTAAGATGCTGGCTCGATGTTGGATTTTTGGTCACTTTCCAACACAACCTAAAATCGACCAAATATCAGCCTCATATGACGTCGTTATTGGACATCAAAATAACATTGTCCTTAGACCATTAACATTGTCATGTCAACATTGGGATGTGAAAATAAGGGATATGCCCCCCAAAATAGGGGATCCCATCCCCCCCAAAAAATCCCCAAATTAATAAATATGTTGATTTGGAGCTGTTTCATTGTAAATAAACAGTTAAATGGTCAGTAATATGTTTATTATTATTAGCAAATACATTAGCAAACAGTTCAGCTTATTAAAATTAATAGCTATTATAATGAAATAAAATCAAGCTTATTTATTTAGATTTTTTTCGTTTGATTACATTAAATAACAGGTGTCACTTTAAAAATGCAACCATCTAACGTTATAAAGAAAGCATTCGAAAGCTTTCCTAACTTTTTATGCTCATTTAGAACGAAATTAGTTGTGTTTGAAAAAAACCCCCACCAAGATCGACATCTTTAGATATTATTATTATTATTTTTATTAATTATGTGTATATGTCTGTTCAAACACGCATTCAAAACCCAGACCTTCGCTCCGTTTCAAATCGCGTGTACAGAATCTGTTTGGGAAACAGCGTCTCTTTATCACTATGGAGCGCATCAGCTGACAGTCATGCACCGTTATATGACTGTTTTGAGGATTGCATATGAAGGGGAGACGGCACCTGTAATAAAAGGAAAGGGAATCCTGCCGTTTTTATATTTATTTCAAAGTGTTTTCATGCCTAAACAAAGCGAAAGCACAGAACAGATTCACATTTAAGAGCAAAGGGCGGCCCCTGGTGGTTTGGCGGTATGGGTTGCGTATAGGGAGGCTCTGCTCTTTAATGGGTTTATTGCCACCCTTCAGAGAAAGACTGAAAATACAGGAAAAATACCGGAAAATACCTTTACGGGATGATAGTGGGATAGAACTGTAAAATACGGGAGAATTCCGGGAAAAGCGGGAGGGTTGGCAGATATGCCTTAGACGCTGGCTAGACATTAAACTTTGGTCACCAGACCAATCACAACCTAAATCTAACCTAATATTAATGTCTTATGAAGTTGTGTGCCTGCTGGGCAATAACTAAATGCACTACAGAATGTTACGTTTACACACACACACACACATGCACAAATTACATGTAAATGCATTAGCTTTTGACAGCGTAATACTCACTACTCTTAAGTACTTTTGAAATGTCTACTTTTTACACATACTTTAATATTTACAATAGATACTTTTACTCTAATTGCACTAAATTTCTAGGCAAGTAATGGTACTTTTACCTGAGTGTGATCTTTCCACCACTGGTCAATTTACACTAACCCTAACCCCAACCCCAACCTAACAGTCTACTAATAATCTAATGAAAATCAGTTGGCGCATATCCAACATGCGCATAAAAATAGGTGGCTGGAAACATAGCTAATGTAATTATACATTGATTGCATTGAGTGCATTGTACCAAATGAAGAGCCATACTCTTCATTATAAAGGGTTACCATTATAAAGGGTTACCAGTATTGCCAAAAACTTCCATATCGTTGCATCTCTAATAGTGAACAGGAATTGTTTTGACAATTTTGTCATCTGTGCAAGTAACTTTTCAAACAGGACATCATCGTCATTGAATCTTAGTCACTTTTTTGTCCATTTCCGGTTTCATATTCACATGAATTAGCAAATGAAAGCGGTCCCTATTCTTGCATTGTCTATAACAGGAGTCACCATACAAATGATAATTGTTTCATCTCAAACAGCCATATCAGTCCATCTCTACTTGGGACAAGGGTTTGTTTAGACCAGAAATGTCTAAACTAGGGCCTGCGGGCCAAAGTTGGCCCATATTAATCTTTGATTTGACCCCCCATGCCATGGGAGAATGGTTTAGAGATTGGCTTTATATTTGTTTGTTTTATTGTTAAGCTACAAAAAAAGCAATGTGAAATGAAATGTTTCAATGTAAATTATGCAAATTAATCAGATTTAATTAAAATTTTTTTTACATATGATGGATAGAGGACAATGCAGGGACTCATGTCAAAGGCAGATTCTGCTTGACTAGTGTATTCAGCATTGAACTCTACTGGGTTATAAGTGTGATTATGTTTTTACTGAAATAAGTTCTAATAAGTAAAGTTACACTGCATTAGTTAATAGGATTCAAAGTAATGTTTTCTATATATTTCTTAATATTATGAAATGAATTAGGAAATTACCCATGGCAAATAGTTTGGTATATTTATCTTTGGCCCACGGCTATCAATGTTATTTGGTTTTTGGCCCTTCATACGAAAAAAAGTTTGGGCACCCCTGGTTTAGACAATTGCCATCTGTGTGTGAAACATTTTTTCTAATACTATTACAATAGCCCCACTTTATATTAAGTCGCCTTATCGCCAATATTAAGTGCCAAATTGCTTTTTGAGGTCGTTCCATTAACCCAATAGTATTCGCTGACCTTATTCTTCCCACCTGAATTATATTGTAGTAAATCTCTTTTTGAGATTTATCTATAAAATAAAACATAACATTTTTATGTTATTCAAAAAAATACACATTTATTCCAGTTTATTTTGGACCATGGGTGCCGCCATTGGTTTTTGATGACTTAATTTGGGTGCTCTATTAATTCCCATTATAAACGCGCCAAAACTAGTGATACAAATTAAAGCCTAGTCACAAAGTGTCCCGTATTCTCCAGTTATAATCAATGCAGCAATGAAGATGTGTGTTTACAGGCATCAACATGTTTATTGGCTACTTTCTTTTGTAAATTTCCCTCAATTTCTAGAGGGATTTTATGTTATAAAGTTGCTGAGCCTGGTCAGTACCTGGATGGGAGACCACATGGGAAAACTAGGTTGCTTTTGGAAGTGGTGTTAGTGAGGCCAGCATGGGGTGCTCAACCTGTGGTGTGTGAGTCCTAATGCCCCAGTAAAAGTGAAGGGGACACTATACTGTCAGTGGGCGGATGAGATGTTAAACAGAGGTCCTGACTCTCTGTGGTCCCATGGTACTTCTCGTAAAGTGTAGGGGTGTAACCCTGGTGTCCTGGCTAAATTCCCTCTCAGCTCTTAACCATCATGGCCTCTCAATCATCCCCATCCACTGAATTGGCTCACTGTCTCTCCACTCCACCTATAGCTGGTGTGTGGTGAGCGCACTGGCATAATCCAAGTGGATGCTGCACACTGGTGGTGCTGTGGAGAGACCCCCCCTCATGATTGTGAAGCGCTTTGGGTGTATGGCCATACACAATAAAATGCGCTATATAAATACATTACATTACATTTACATTACATTACTGAAGATCAAGATCCCTTTGAATGAAAATTACAACCAAAAGTTAATGCGTTTATAACAGTGATTGATAGAGCACCAGAGTGGATCACCCAAATTACGTCATCGAAAACAATGAAGGCGACCATGGTCCAAAATAAATGTGGATTGTTTTGAATAACGTAAATATGTTGTGTGTTTTTTTTCAACATATTTCACAAAGAGGCAGCATTTATATTATATTAAGCCATACATGTCTTGGGTTTCCTTTAATATTCGTGCCCCAGGCCATGGTGGAAGTCTCTTATTCCAGCTTTTGGAGCATGGGAGTCAATGGGCATTATCAGGCAGGGCTGATGAGTGTTTCTGCGGTGTAATGGCCGATCTCTCCTTCACCAGAGCTCAGAAGGAGCGCCGTGGGCCATCAGCGAGGGATGAACAGACTGGCACTTGTCACAGTCCCTGATTAAAAATCACTCTGGGAGCCAGCACCATGAGCCAGGGTCCCCGCAGACCCGAGGAAGATGCAAAGTCATCTATTTCAATCCTCCATCGGCCGCTTAAAGCCTAGCAGCACTTCTGCTCTTAAGCTCCCCAACTGTATCTTTCCACAGCAGGTGGCCTCAGAGGTCAAATACAGGGGGTCATGTGATCGCTTTCATCCTGTGGTGAGTTTAGTTGGCTTTTGTTAGTATGTGCACTCTGAAGTGTTTGAAGTGCTTTGCTGGGTTTGGACGTTTTGATGGATTTTTAACTGCATAAAAGAAGCAAATGCTACTATGTAGTCAATGGGAAATTAAAATTGAGCCCATTTGCTTTCTTATGCAATACCGAAGTAGCAGACAGATGTCTTTGTACAGTAGTTATTGCAGCTTTGAAGTGGAATGAATGTATTTACATAGCAATTATAAGCAAATACTTTGACACTAGTAAGGCATAATTCAGAGTTCACGCTTGAAGTTTGATTCTTTAGCTTCGCTTTGGATTTGCACTGCCGTTTTAAAGTCCGACCAATCAAAAAATGGCTTTTATGATGTACATTTTGTGACAGAACTTTCTGGACAGGGGCGGTGCGGTGGTGCAGTGGGTAGCACTGTCGCCTCACAGCAAGAAGGTCGCTGGTTCGAGCCTCGGCTGGGTCAGTTGGCATTACTGTGTGGAGTTTGCATGTTCTCCTCGTGTTCATGTGGGTTTCCTCCGGGTGCAAAGTCCAACGACATGTGCTACAGGTGAATTGGGTAAGCTGAAATTGTCCGCAGTGTATGTGTGTGAATGAGAGTGTATGGGTGTTTCCCAGTGAGGGGTTGCAGCTGGAAGGGCATCCGCTGCATAAAACATATGCTAGATAAGTTGGTGGTTCATTCCGCTGTGGCGACCCCTTATTAATAATGGGACTAAGCCAAAAAGAAAACGAATGAATGACTTTCTGGACATCAAAACAATGCATAAAAACACATATGAATATATAAGAACTCAGAAAGAGGTTGTGGAATATCTGAAGGAGTCAAAAAGCGACAAAAACGTGTAGCGCAATCTCTGTGATTGGTTGGCTTAGTACCGCTGACAATCATGGGCGGTGCTGAGAGCCGCAAGCCTGATGGAGCGATTGTTTACTACAGTGGAGTCCCGTGAAGGAGCTCCAGATGGAAACTTTAGCTTTGTGTTTATTTTATGATTAAGTTGTTGCCCGTCCGCCGGTTTCTGCGTTTCAGAAGTGTTATTGCAGAGCAACACAAACAGCGTGCAGAAGTATAAATGCACGACTACGCACAAGGCAGTCGGCATGGCGCAGAAGTATAAATCAGCCTTAAGATTTTGCCTTTTTTATGGTCACTTCTTATAACACCTTGTCCTGTTTTTGTTTTGTTTTCATTTAGATTGCATTTATAGTTCTATATTCATCTGGAAGAATTGTTTGAAGTGCAGCAACATTGAGACATGGAGACATGAGACCAAATAAAAATAATAATTACACTTGCAATAAAATGTTCCGAAAGATGGTTCTGGTCAGTTAAGGCACTGGTTATCGTGCTGATATAGGTGCAGATCTTCATTTTTGTATAGAGTATGTTTTGAGCAGTAATTTAATGCTGGGCGTGTCATCGTGATTAACAGCTGTGATTGACAGTTTCTCAAAGCAGACGTCGGAGCTTCGGCAGGAGACTGAAGTGTTAATATTCGATTTCTGTGTTATTTAACCATGATAAAATGAGTTGTTCAGCAGTAAACTATAGTTTCTGACATACAGGATTTGGTGGAACACTGTTTATTCGGTAAGGTCAGGGCTTTAACAGTTTGCTGATACACGCCTAACCACCCAGATAGCAAAACACACTCGGGCCAGTTCCGGCTAGACTCTCGCCTGCCGGAGACTAACCCCTCAGTCTAACTCCGTCTGCTGTACCTACTCGGATGCCTATGGACTCACTGCCTGATTCCGGCCGAGTCAATCGGGCCAGATGCGGCAGCCGTTAGCGAGCCAACGCTGCCGCATCCGAGCAGGAATCGGTCGGCGAGTAATGTGTGCTGCGGCCCGAAGCTGGCGCGATTAAATCTTCATTATATAAAACCTCACCTTTGTGAACGTTATTACAACCATTTGTGTTGATAAAACAGCAAACGCAGGCTACTATGTAAATGCAAAGTGTACATTACCGAGCCTTTATTATAGTGCAGACGCCGGTGGTCAAGTGAGAAGATTCCGCAGCTCCTCCTCTGGCTCCATCAGGCAGTCCTTCTGCGCATGCCCAGGCTCCAATTTCAGCAGTCTTTTGCGACAGTTTCTGCCCATCACGAGGCGTTTTTTCCTTCACATCGTTTAATGGAAAATGGCGCTGCCGCGTCGTCCATATTTTATGCGGTCATTGGTTCGGACCAAAGCAATCAGTGTGGTGTGAAATAGCAGAAAAATGCTACAATGTGTCATTTGTTGCCCTTGGTCCAGATCAAATGAACTGAACCACAGATGTGAAAGCACCCTTAAAGGTTCTTTATGCAACCATCACTAGCAATGAAGAACCTTTATTTCTAATAGTTCTGTTTCTGTCAGAATACTATACTTTCAATAAGTTATTGTCCCTACCGTGAAACAAAAATTTCATAAAATGCAATTTTTTTCTGAAGTGCCAAACTGCACCTATATTTATTTATATTATAATTTTTTCATTGATTTGGAACCTCCTCTGGATACTGCCATTCAGTTTTTGTTCCTGCACTGCATGTACTGTACATAAACTGTATTTTGGTTCACATACTGTGAGATATCTCATCACCACCTCCCCTGACTGTCATCCATCAGACGTTCTCCATGAAGTGAAGTGGGCAGCGATAAATACATGCGGCAGCCAAGGCCAGACAGAGGTGAACATTAAAAAGAGAAACAAGGTCAGAGAGGCTGCAGGACACTTTCCCTCTGTTGAATGAGAAAGAAAAATCCAGAGAGAGTCATCAGAGAGAGGATGAAAACATTCGCACAAACTCCGCAAGCTGTTTTCATGCACATTCTCAATGTTCTCATCAATATTTTATCCACATCTCAAAGGAAACATATGCACATATCCACACATTTAATTTAGCTCAACAATTATGTGTGGGTTGATTTTTTTAAAATCCCCAAACTATAAGCTTTTTTTTTCCTCCTTGTGGGTGTCTGTTTCAACATCTCGACTTTCAACTTGGCTAAAGTTCTCCAAGAAGGAAATAATGCTTGAAGGATATCCTAAGCGCCATAATTAAGAGCCGTGTCTCCCCCATGGCCAAATATTTATATGAGGAAAATGAGTTTGGATGGAGTGATGCCGAACCGCATGAAATAACACCTCCGGCTCTTGGCTGTAAGTCGTGCTGTTCATCACACAGCGAAACCCCACGGTGCGGCAGAACAGCTCTGGGTAAGAGTCATTACAGCAGCTCCACTCTGATATTGAAATATGCCCTGTTCATGTGCCAAGCTCTACCACCATATACACCCGCTCTTCGAGGAGTTCAGAGAGTTGACCAATCAAAAACTTCTGCCAAATGATGCCACAAATAAGCTGTTTTGGGGTCATCCTCAAAAAAACTGTTATGAATGTTTTACTTTTAATTTATGCAACATTTTATTTCCACAGTAGTTAAAAAAATATCATGGTAACATTTATTCATTAAAAAAGGGGATATAAACACAAGATGAAGTGTTGAACAGTAACTAAATAAGGCACAGGTGAACATAATCAATGAAGCAACAAAAGCAACAATGAATTATACTGTAGAAACAAATCATGGTTAAATGTGTGTGTGTGTGTGTGTGTGTGTGTGTATATATATATAGTCAAGCTCGAAATTTTTTATACCCCTGAAAACGTTGTAGTGGGACCTAAATGCTTTTTTAGGTTATTAAATAAAGGTGTTTTCTGTCACAGTTTGTTTAGCCTGCATTAATGCATTCAGTTTAAGCTGCACAGTTAAACATTAAAAGATCGTGATCTCAATTCAAACCCACGCAACATAAATAATAAATGATAATGATTTGCATATGTTTATTAATTCTTCGAAGCGCCGCATTCAAATCTGTGTTTGATTGAGAGAGATTCAGTTTTTACACTTTTTACACTGGAATAACAGTTTATAGTTCAGATATAAACACTGATGTTTATAAAGAATAAAATCACCGTTTAATGGAACTTAACGCTGATGAATGATGTAGCAATTACATTGTGTAACCAATGGGTGGCGACAAACAACCATCAAAATTATGTCACTGAATAGGTTTTCCAAAATGATACACCTATAATGAAACAAAGTTTTACATGTGAATTGTTAAATCATTAATTGAAAATAACTGATCTGTTGTACAAGATGTTAGATTTCTATATTTAGCGTTATCGGCAACAGTAGCAAAGATGTCAGCTTGTTCTTTCTTGATTTTTATTTTTATTATAATTACAAGTTTTAAGTTATGTTTGTTGAAACAAATGGTTTTTTGCAGTAATTTTTTGTATAAATTTTAATCAAATGACATTTGTCTTCTTCCTTTTTTGCTGATCCAAAAAATGGTCTGATTCGTGACTCAAAAACCGTAGTGTGATCCAAACTATGAGATTTGTGAACCATTACACCACTATTGTTACCTATGTAAAACTGCATTTTTTGTTCATGCTCATGTTGCTAGAGGTAAATTAAGAATATTTATTATTATTATTATTATTACTATTTTGCTCCATTATGATCTGCAACACTTACAGTAATTAAAACGAGTGAAGACAACCTGAAGCAAACGCATGCACGTCCTCATTTAGCTCTGCCTTTGAAAGGGAAACGTACGTGTTTTCCAATCTAGAGCCTTTGATTTTGTGACCTGTTATTTATTATTATGTGCATTTCCACTGAGGATGCTATATGAAAGAAGCGAGAGGGTGGATATGAAAAAAGGTGCAGAACTGTTATTGGGAGATTAATGTTTGACTCTGCTATTTGCCTTGGCATGAAGTGAGTCTTTGGGGTTTGGATGACCAGTATTTTGCTTTTGTCAGGGAAAGAGGGAAAGTGAAGACAAAGAGTTGCAATTGAGAAGATGAGGGATCGCGGAGGGCTCTAGAGATTTGACCCGTGGCTTCATAAAGGCGCAGGATATGAGAAATGTTGGAGGGTTAAGAGAAAGAGAGTTTTAGTGTGTGGGCGTGTGTGAGTGAAAACCTGCAGGACTGTCTGTTAATTTGATTTAACCAGGAATTCAAAATTTTCTTTTAAAACATGCTTAGAGAACACAGATTATTAATGGAAATGTGTTGGGGATAATCGTTGAACTTGATGTTGTATCTTTATAGTTGAACTAGGTTTTATTTGTATATACAGTTGAAGTCAGAATGATCAGCCCCCCTGAATTATTAGCCCCACTTTTTATTTTTTCCCCGATTTCATTTTAATGAAGAGAAGATTTTTTAACACATTGCCAAACATAATAGTTTTAATAACTCATCTCTAATAACTGATTTATTTCATCTTTGCCGTGATGATAGTAAATAATATTTTACTAGATATTTTTCATATTATATATCATTTTTCTATACAGCCTAAAGTGACATTTAAAGGCTTAACTAGGTTAATTAGGTTAACTAGGCAGGTTAGAATAATTAGGCAAGTTATTGTATCATGATGGTTTGTTCTGTAGACTATCGAAAAAAAATATATACTGTATAGCTTAAAGGGGCTAATAATTTTGACATTAAAATGGTTTTAAAAAATTAAAAACAGATTTTATTTTAGCCTAAATAAAACAAATAAGACTTTCTCCAGAAGAAAATATATTATCAGACATACTGTGAAAATTTCCTTATCTGTTTATTCCTTATTTAATCATCATTTGGGGAATATTTAAAAAAGAAAAAAAATCAAAGGGGCTAATAATTCTGACTTCAACTGTATATATACATATTTATATATGCTTTACTAAAAAGATAGGTCTTTAATTCAGTTTTGAACTGAGAGAATTTGTCTTAGCCTCGGACATTATCAGGAAGGCTATTCTAGAATTTAGGAGCCATAAATGAGAAGGCTCGACCTCCTTTAGTAGACTTTGCTATTCTGAGTACTACCACAAGCTGAGTTTTGAGAACATTTATATATTGCTGTCATATAATCTAATCTATTATTATTTTTTTTGTATTATTGTGAAAAATGCATATTTGCATAACAATTACATTCATTCATTCATTCATTTTCTTGTCGGCTTTGTCCCTTGCGGGGTCGCCACAGCGGAATGAACCACCAACTTATCCAGCACGATTTTACGCAGCGGATGCCCTTCCAGCCGCAACCCATCTCTGGGAACATCCACACACACATTCACACTCATACACTATGGACAATTTAGCTTACCCAATTCACCTGTACTGCATGTCTTTGGACTGTGGGGGAAACCGGAGCACCCGGAGGAAACCCACGCGAACCCAGGGAGAACATGCAAACTCCACACAGAAACGCCAACTGACCCAGCCCAGCCGAGGTTCGAACCTGCGACCCAGCGACATTCTTGCTGTGAGGCAACAGCACTACCTACTGCGCCACTGGGTTGCCCATAACAATTACATACCTATTTAATTAATTTTAAATGCATTTTTGTAATATTGCAAAAAAATTTATATGTTTTTTAACACTTTATGGGCGATGCAGTGGCGCAGTAGGTAGTGCTATCGCCTCACAGCAAGAACGTCGCTGGGTTGCAGGTTCGAACCTCGGCTGGGCTGGGTCAGTTGGCGTTTCTGTGTGGAGTTTGCATGTTCTCCCTGCATTCGCGTGGGTTTCCTCCGGGTGCTCCGGTTTCCCCCACAGTCCAAAGACATGCGGTACAGGTGAATTGGGTAGGCTAAATTGTCCATAGTGTATGCGTGTGAATGAGTGTGTGGATGTTCCCAGAGATGGGTTGCGGCTGGAAGGGCATCCGCTGCGTAAAATCGTGCTGGATAAGTTGGCGGTTCATTCCGCTGTGGCGACCCTGGATTAATAAAGGGACTAAGCCGACAAAAAAATGAATGAATGAATGGTAACACTTTATTGCACACTATGAATCATTTATTGAGCATTAGCAAATAGTTAGTTCATTATCTGTTAAGTATTAACTCTACATTAATAAACTTTATAAATACAGCTACAAATGTATTCTTGACTTATATTAATTGTAATTTCATAGTTCATATTTCATTGTTCATTATTGATTCATTTTTTCATTATTTATGTATTGCATTATTTACAAACTAGCTATTTAAGAATAGTTGGTGCTAATTTAAGAACATTCAAAATGCGTGAGAAAATGATTAATAAACTATTAAAATTAACATTTGCATAGCTTATTATTCAGGCATATACTAATAGTTAATTTGTATGTTAATAAATGCTTTATTAAGTCAACTTTATCCAGTTTGGTGATCTAATCTAAAGTGAGAACAATTTATGCTTTATAAATCCCTAATAATGAACAATTAAAGGCTCAGTTATATTCTAAACAGGAAAAAATAAATAAATACATGACTTTGTAATTTCTATTCGTTTGAAGATACAGAAATTAAACTGTATAAAATGAAATATCTTTGCAATATTATCTAAAATAAAATTACTGTACAGTTTAAACTTCACTATATAACTTTGAAATGTTGTTCATTCATTCATTCATTTTCTTGTCGGCTTTGTCCCTTGCGGGGTCGCCACAGCGGAATGAACCGCCAACTTATCCAGCACGATTTTACGCAGCGGATGCCCTTCCAGCCGCAACCCATCTTTGGGAACTTCCACACACACATTCACACTCATACACTATGGACAATTTAGCTTACCCAATTCACCTGTACTGCATGTCTTTGGACTGTGGGGGAAACCGGAGCACCCAGAGGAAACCCACGCGAACGCAGGGAGAACATGCAAACTCCACACAGAAACGCCAACTGACCCAGCCCAGCCGAGGTTCGAACCTGCAACCCAGCGACGTTCTTGCTGTGAGGCAACAGCACTACCTACTGCGCCATTCAGAATGAGTTAGTAAATGATTAATAAACTATTCAAATTAACATTTGCATAACTTATTATTCAGGCATATACTAATAGTTAATTTGTATGTTAATAAATGCTTTATTAAGTCAACTTTATCCAGTTTTGTGATCTAATCTAAAGTGAGGGCTATTTATGCTTTATAAATCCCTCATAGCGAACAATTAAAGGCTCAGTTATGTTCTAAACCGGAAAAAATAAATAAATAAATGAATTTATTATTTTCTATTCGTTTGAAGATACAGAAATTAATCTGTATAAAATGAAAAATCTTTGCAATATTATCTAAAATAAAATTACTGTACAGTTTAAACTTCACTAAATACTTTGAAATGTTGTGTCATACTATATTGTTACATTAATATATATTGTTGTTTTATCCAATTTTATTTAATTGTGTTTATTGCTAATTTGTATTATTCGACGATGTTTAAAGTTTACAGTAATTTCATTTTTTAGGTAAGATTGCAAACATTCGTTGTTCATTTGATACTGAGCCTTTAACATTCATTTATAAGGGATTTATAAAGCATAAATAGTCCTCACTTTAGATTAGGTCACAAAACTGGATGAAGTTAATAAAGATGAAGACTTAATAAAGCATTTATTAACATACATAGGAACCATTACTATATGCCTGAATAATAAAATATATAAATGTTGATTCGAATAATTTATTATTCCATTATAAACTCATTCTGAGTGATTCTAAAAGCCACCGAATACTCTTAAATACAAATAGTTTGTAAATAATGCAATATTTAATTTAATAATGAACAATAAATAAATAACAACGTATGAAAATACAATCATTAAGTACATTATAAATTTGCTCATGTCAAGAATACAGCATTTGTATCTGTATTTATAAACTGCTTACTAACATCTAATAATGTAGAGTTAATGCTTAACAAATAATTAATTAACTATTTGCTAATGCTTAATATATTAATGCTTCATAGTGTTTAGTTATTATAAAGTGTTACCATATTTTTTTATTTAAAATATATAGACTTTTGTTAAAGATATAAATCTCAGTTAAACACAAGTATAACATATACTGTAAGAATACATATTGTGTATATAAAACAAATGTATATAAAAACGTAATGCCCTTTTAATACCCTTGAGGGATGTTATTATTATTATTATTATTATTATTATTATTATTATTATTATTATCATTATTATTATTATTATTATTATCATTATTATTATTATTATTATTATTATTATTATTATTATCATTATTATTATTATTATTATCATTATTATTATTATTATTATTATTATTGTTATTATTATTATTATTAGTAGTAGTAGTAGTATTAGCAATAATTATATAGTATTAATATTAATGAATGTATGCAGAATTTTTGTGGCTCATCCTCACCACCCAGATTTACAAAACGCCATGATTTATTATGAACGTTACGCAAGCACCGCGCATGAACGTGTGTATATTTTAGGTTATGGCATATTAGTACACTTATACCCAGCAGACTGGAGAACACGAATAGTACAAAGCACAGTGAGAGAGCGAAAGTTTTCTCCCTCGCAGTCCTCCCTTCTTCCCCGAGCCCAGAACTGTGACAAGCTGTGATGAATTACCTCATTATTCCTGCTCACTTGTTCATTTCTCCGCTTTTGTAATTTCCCGGATTGATCCCCGCACGGCTGTGCCTACAGTACTTCTGCTCTATTCACACAGAGCCTCTTCTCTCCGCGCGCACAAAGCCTCTGTCTGACTGTGCCGGCGGCGCGCGCGTGCACCGCTACTCCAGACCGAGCAAGCGCGCTGAAAGTGGCAGAGGCCAAATTGACTAATACACTCTGTCAAATCTGGAGTAAACTCTCATCAGTGAAATCACGGACAACTGAATCCACACTCTTAAAATGCTAGCACACAACCTGCTTTAGGTTAGCGTTCCAGCAGGCTAGTTAATTCAGCGATGTGGATTGTTAGGCTCTGGATTGTGATGCGTTGTCATGAGTCATCAAATCTTTGCTTCGTGTTTTCAGTGGTAAATTAAAACTTATAGGACTTTGAAAGCAGATGTAATGACTTTTATGATTTTTTTTTCAGAAACAGACAGCAACATACAGATAACCTAAAAAAATTACAAACAGCAAAGCGTACAGCAGGGCTATTCAATTGGCGGCCCACGGGCCGAACCCGGCCACCGAGGCAATTTGTTCTGGCCCTCCAAATAGTGTAACCAAGACATCAAGAATAAATTTAGTTCAGTCAAAAAACGGCCGCAATAGTTATGAATTGACGTGTGTCTGTTCAATACAGCACAAGCTGGGCAGAGCGTGAGTCAAAAGGTCTTTTGTACAATGCACTGATATTGATATTAGGGATGCAACGATTAACCGATTTCACTATTAACTGCGCTTTAATTCGTCATGGTTAATTAATCGTAAAGGCTTCTCTAAGCCGCATTACTGCATTTCTGTTCTGCCACACGAAACGAAACTGCTGAACAAAGTTACGCCAAGTTGCCAACTGTGCGCTAGTTTAAAGTTCCGAGCTTGTCCAACGAAGCTAATACGCACGTACACTGTCATAACTATAGCCGCGGGCCGTTCCCATATCACGTCTTTCCCTCGCGCAAGTTTGTTATGTCGTAAGAATATATGCCAATATGAGGGCGCAAGCGGAGCAACGCGCTCGCGGCTGTCTGAACGCAGGCAGTAGAAAACATCTTATGCTGTAACGGTGAGAGTTGTGCTTAGCTTTCAGTGCAATGTAAACAAAAGACATGTTAGACGAACTATTATTAAAATGATTATGTATGAACGCAGATGATAACAACAGTTAATCTAAATATTGGCGCCGACCTTCATAACAATTATTATTATATTATTTTCTCCCGTTCCTCTCTATAAACACACACATAATTAAATTGTGTAGCCCTATAAGCACAGAAAAACCTACAGCATAAAAACTATTACTAATGAAAATGCCTTTTAAAGGTTTTTTAATATTAGTTAGGGATGTCCAGATCTAAATCTAGCTAATATAAAGCTTAAATTTACATTAGACGTGATAACTGTGAAACACTGATTATTCTTCACACTATATAATCGTACAACCAAAATCTATAATTGTTGCATCCATAATTGTTATGCAGTTCAAAACATAACATATGAATGTGTCTGAATGTAGAAGAAGCCTACTTAAGCAATACACTGATTTTGTTGTGCTGTGAAATACAACATTTGAATGTTTGTTAAAAAACTTATTGTACAATGCAGTGATGTTATATAGTTTCAAAATACAATATATCAACATTTTAATGTAGACAAATACAACGTGGGTGTCTAAAGGAGCAAAAATACATCATTGGCTCTTATATGCAGTTGTGTCATCATTTATATTGCAAGTCATATCTCTCCGGCCCTTCGTTTGGGATGCTTTTCATGAACTGGCCTTCTGTGACAAACTAATTGAATAGCCCTGGCGTACAGTGTCTAAACATTCAGTGATTTTATAGATTATCAGAAGACTACAAAAATGTGTTATAATATTTATTAAATAGCTCAGATGTTTTGCTTTTCAACAGTTTTACAGAAGAAATGAAGAAATCGAAATCTGGAACTGTTAACATGGGAGATGCTATCGCTACTCCAGACAGAGCATGCTGAAAGTGGCAGAGACAATACTTAGCAAGAACGGTCTCCATGAGAACGCAAGTTCGTTCTCTGCGTTTTTGGAATTGAGAAACAGCCCAAGACTCAGCCAAGATGTGTGTGTGTGTGAGTGGTGTGTATATAGCAGGGCTTAAAGTATTTTTTTTTATCTCCGGCGTGCGACCGTGAGGGAAAAAAAAAATTCATTTAGAGCCTGCGCATGTGGTTTAATTAGGGATGCTCAAAATAATCGATTAACCATTAACCGAACGGGTGCATTTGTAACTGATTAATGGTATCAGTTAAATGATAAAAAATATAGAATTTTATATATTTTAAAAGTTTGGCTGCATAAGGGGCCGATCACAGCGAACACGCATTTTGCGTTGAGAGGGGCATCCGTTGAATGGTTTACTAACAACCGCGAGAGTTTTACGTGCTGCTTATGCGCGCTGGGTGCCTCACGATTTGCCATTGCACGCTGTGTGCTCGAGCGAAAAAAGCGTTACGTCAGTCGCGTCTTTTTCATTCTACAAACAAATGAAAGCACTGCAGGGTTTCTGTTGAAATGACACTTTTAAAAGGCGCACTTTTAATGATGGAGGAGAGAATTGTGGTCACTGTTTCAAGTTATCCAGAGCTGTATTACTTTACAGATCTTGAATATCAGAATATTATTAAAAATTACAATTATAACATCGACAGCAACACGACTCGCGCACAATACGGGTCAGCTGATTCAGTTATTTCCTAGTGACATACAAAAGAGCACCGCGCTTCTTTTTTTTTTGTCAACATAAAAGGCAGTGCGGTGAGCCTCGAGTTTTTGGAATGGAAAGGCGTGCTCTTTGTGATCGGGCCCTAAATGTGCAACAAATATTTGTTAACTCTCAGGACAGTAACACGTGCAAACACACGTGCCTACAGACGTATTTTGCCAAAGAAGCAAAATGAAAAAAGGATATTTCTGGTCACAGTTTGACACAGATGAGTTGACATAAACCAGCGCTGATGCTGATCGCCTCTGTGCTGCAAAAAGCCACGTCATGAACTCAACAAACAGGCTATTGATGATTTAGTGTACAACCAACAAAGCAACATTTTTTTTCCATTTGGAAAATTACAGTTATTAATACTTCTTATATAATTTCAGTTTTTAAAATAGCCTACATAATTAAAATAGCCTACATAAATTTCCTTGATTTTTGTATAATGATAACTCCAAAATAGCACCAAACTGAGGCTTTTATAGCTTATAAAACATGTATGCAAATTAATGCAATATCATATGTAAACAACAAAATTGTTATAGAAAAAGTCAACATATAAGCCCTGAGGTTCATTGTCATTTTTTTTTCAACATACCCAGCGCGCACACACATGAACCGCGAGTGAGACGGAGGAAATAAGTCATAATCATAAGACATAATCTTGAATCTAATGACTTTTATTAAAAATGTTGACAGAGGTCTTGTGAAATAATAATAACAGCGGAGCATTAATTAAATGCATATTTCCTGTGAAGCAATCGATTTGAGGTAGCCTGATATTTTTATTTGACGGAAGAAAAAAACATGATTGGACAAACAGCAGACCCTCAGCCTCTTCCACTGTACCAGCTCCGTCTTCTGGTCCAAATGTCTTAAAAAGAAAGAGTTTGCAGGACTTTCTTACAACCCAGAAAAAAAGTGATAATGGCCTTGATTTCACTTCTAATCTTCAGTTTAGCAGTTCAGTTCTTTAGCATTTTGAGCACTTGTTATTAAAGCACTTGTTATTGTTTAGAAGAAAACACTTTATTTGACATAGTACTTTTAAATAAATGGTGCGAAGCATAATCATTGAAGAGAGTCTATCTCAGTCTCAATTTACCAGTTTTTAAGCACTTTAAACACTTTTTACTTTATTTTTGTTATTATCATCAATATTTGAAGTAAGTGCTTCTGTGCAGTTTCTCTCCAACACCCACCCACCCCCCACCCCATCCCTACATCCCTCAATGTAATCGGTCATGATGAGCTGGAGTTGTTTGTGTGTAATCAAGCAGAGATCTGAAACTGGTGTTTGAGTGTAGGACATCATGGGATATGTAGTTCCGATAAGTGGCAGGGAGTACTCCAGTGATCCGCAAGGGCTAGATCGCTTGTGATCATAACAGTAATGGTCAAATTGATTGCATACATTTCATTTTAGCATCCATTACTTTTTCTTGTGGCTATAAATATGTGTGAATCTGGTGCCTAGCACTTTTCTGCTAACACAAACAACTTTCAGATAGCAAAAAAATAAATAAATACTTCAGGCATGTCTTTCAAAAGCAACAATTTCACTGCGGTGAGAAAACTTTGCTCTCCTGCTTGTCAGACAAAGGAAGGTACACATCTTCGCAGCTGGTCTAGTCATTTGTATACAAGTATAGGCCTAATTATAGATTATAGTACAATTATTGATTAAAAGTAATCTAAAATTTATCTAAAGTAGTCAGATTACATATTTTAGTAATATTGGATTATGTTACTGACTAGTTTACATTATGCATTTTGTAATCTGTAATGAACTGCAATTACTTAGTAATCTAATTACTAGTAATCTAATGTAATCTATTCATAATAATATCTTAAATGATCAGGTATTTGCTATACAGAGTAGCATTTAATTCAGTTAGAAGTTTGTTTATCACAGTATGTTTATTATCACATATGCTAGATTTCCCTCATGCATCTCCATCTCTGTCTAATTGCCGTTGGTAATAATATTTAACTTGTCTCAAAACAGGCATGGCATCTTATATCATCTTACTGTAATACGGAGATGCAGATTTGCTATGGTTTTACAGTGTGTGATGGTAATTATACTGGGTAATGCTCTGCTTTTCTCCCTCTGTTTCGATGAGCCTGCACACTGCTTATTTATGTTCAGCTTTCAGACAGCATGTTTGTAATTGATCATATTCACAGATGCCATATGGTGGCTGGGTGTCCAAATGTGACGTGCGAAGTAATACTGGCACCTAAATGTAGCATCACATTCCACCACCGAAAAAAAAAAAATGTCTCTCCCCTTAGCAAATATTCACTAATTACTCAGTCTCTCTGTCCCTATCTGTGTCTGCCAGCCATTGTTCATTTTTATCATTTTCTTGAAGTCTCCATTTTGAAGCTGTGTGGTTTTATCCACATATTTACACTTTAAACACTCGGCTTGGATGGATATGTGGAAATGCAGTTTTTTTTAAGCCCAAAATACTTTCTTAAATGTATTTTAAAAAAGTCAAATTTCAGTTGATCAAAAAATAAATTGCATAAAAAATGTTGCTGGTCAATTAAACAACATTGTATTTGATAGACAGAAGCATTTAATAGAAATCTACAGCTCTGAAAAAAATATATTAATTATTTACATAGTTAAAAAAGATACCTCTTTCAATATATTTATGATTCATATGTCACATTAGTTTCTCTTCTTTACACTTAATTACTATTTATGCATTTCTCTTTTGTTTTGATGTTTATTTACAGTATTTGTTTCTGCAATTGAGATTTGCTTCAATGATTATGTTCACCTGTGCCTGATTTAGTTATTTTTCATCATATATTTATTTATTTATTCCTTTTGTTTGTTTATATTTACATACTAGAGTCCAAATATTTTTATCGCTGCACATATTCCTTCACAATTTCTGTACAAAAATAAATTATATTTATTTATTTATTTATTTATTTGTTTGTTTGTTTATATTTTCATACTACAGTCAAAATACATTTTTCACTACATATATTCCTTCACAATTTCTGTACAAAAATTAATTATATTTATTTATTTATTTATTTATTTATTTATTTATTTGCTTGTTTGTTTATATTTACATACTACAGTTAAAATACATTTTTCACTACATATATTCCTTCACAATTTCTGAACAAAATAAATTCCATTTATTTATTTATTTATTTATGTATTTATTTATTTATTTATTTATTTATTTATTTATTTATTTATTTGTTTGATTGATTATTTATTCATGTATTTGTTTATATTTACATACTAGAGTCAAAATACATTTATCACTGCATATATTCCTTCACAATTTCTGTACGAAATAAATTCTATTTATTTATTTATTTCTTTATTTATTTATTTATTTATTTATTTATTTATGCATTCATTTATTCATTCATTCAGTCATTTATTTATTTATTTATTTATTTATTTATTCATTCATTCATTCATTTGTTTGTTTGATTATTTATTCATTTATTTGTTTATAGTTACATACTAGTCAAAACATTTTTATCACTGCATATATTCCTTCAAAATTTCTGTACAAAATAAATTATATTTATTTATTTATATATTTATTTGTTTGTTTGTTTGTTTGTTTGTTTGTTTGTTTGATCAATTATTCATGTATTTGTTTATAATCACATACTAGAGTCAAAATATTTTCATCATTGCATATATTCCTTCACAATTTCTGTATAAAATAACTTTTATTTATTTATTTGTTTGTTTGTTTGTTTGTTTGTTTTTGTTTGATCATTTATTCATATATTTGTTTATATTCACATACTAGAGTCAAACTATTTTATCACTGCATATATTCCTTCACAATTTCTGTACAAAATAAATTATATATTTTTTATTTGTTTGTTTGTTTGATTATTTATTAATGTATTTGTTTATATTTACATACTAGAGTCAAACTATTTTTATCACTGCATATATTCCTTCACAATTTCTGTGTAAAATAATTTCTGTTTAAAATTAGGCAAAATATGAACATTTTCCTAAATAAAACCTTTATTTTATTTTAGTTATTTTTCCATTTTATAACTTATAAATCTGAAATATATAAAAAAGGGTGATGTGGAAGTATAAATATAGATATGAATTAAACTGTATAGTTTAGTGCATGCAATGTGAGTGCTGCTGAAGTGAAGATTTATGAGCTAAAATGGGGGGGGGGGATTATATAAAAAAAAATGCCTTTAAAAAATTAAATGCATTAAAGTTGAAATCTACAGACACAAATTGTTAATGTGACAAAATAAAAACTTAAATGTGCACATTTGACTGATAAAAGATACTATATGAATAGACAAAAAATCTCAAAACTCCAATGCATGTTTTATCTTAAACTGAAAAAGACTGTAAAACTTACAAAAACAGCCTTAGATTAAATGTCTGCTCATGTCCCCTTATCATGTCCCCTGCATATCACAGGCCACCAGTGAAATCCTGCAGAGCTGAACGCAGTGTTCCTCGACTGTCAGAAATGGCTTGTTCTGGCAGAGTTTTGACCTGATGCTGTTAAAAAGCTCCAGAGAGACGAAAGAGCTGTAAACATTTACTGTACCTGTGTGTCTGTTTCACAGGCTGTGTTCACAATCTCATGCTTTGAGACTGACTTGAGCTGTGTACAGATGTGAATCTTATACTGATGCACGCTGGAAAATGATTGACTGATATCTGAATGGACATATGCTTAGTTCTAAAAGGATGCCAGTTAACACAGTGACAGATCATAATATTTATTTTTCCTTTCTGTTTTTTTTTTCCAAGCCAAACATAAATACAAACAAACTCTGTAAGTAATTGCCACGATTTCAATGGTAAAAAAAAATGTCAAAATGCTATTTTTGTGTTTTTGTCTGTGTTATAATGTATGATGTGTACTTTAAAACTAGTATTTTAAAACAATCATATGTAACATTATACATTAATGAAATACAGTAGTTTACTGTAAACTTGTAAGATTTCTTTTATGGTTTCTACCATTTTTTTTAATAGTAAAATTCTGGCAACTACAGCTATCATTTTTAAAGCAAACATAAATAAATCATATAATTTGTGTTCAAAAATATATATACTACCAAAGTTTATGTTGATGTTGCTGAAATGTTCCAGTTACTAAACTAAAAATAAAATAAATTAAGTGAATCCTAAATAGAAATATAAAAGATATAAATACAGCAGTACGTACAGTTGCTTAAGCTAAATAATAGGCTAATATCAAGTCAAGTCAAGTCAAACTTGATTTATAGAGCACTTTAAAAACACAGAAGTGAGCCACAGTGCTGTACAGAAAATATACAACAAAATAAACATAATAGTATATAAAATACAAGAAAAAATATAGCTAAACTACCTAAAAAGGCAAACAAGTTAAAATAACCACTAATTAAGATCTGGTCGACGAAAAACAAAAAAAAAGAGTTTTAAGAGCTGATTTAAATGAGAACATAGTAGATGCCTGTCTAATGGGCCGAGGCGAATCATTCCAAAGTCGAGGACCCGCCACAGCGAAAGCACAATCCCCTCTAAGCTTACGCTTTGTTTTTGGCACAATCAGGAGAAGCTGATCAGCTGACCTGAGAAAACGAGTGGGCTTATAGTGGTGTATCAGCTCAGAGATATAAGGTAGGGCTAGACCATTTAGAGATTTAAATACAAATAAAATAATTTTAAACTGTATTCTAAAATGACAACTAATGAAGCGAAGCTAACACAGGAGAAATGTGGTCATATTTGCAAGTACCAGTTAACAGGTGTGCTGCAGCATTTTGCACTATTTGCAAGTAAGCAATAGCTGACCTGCTACTCCCCACATACAGTGCATTACAGTAATCTAAAAGAGTGGTCACAAATGCATGGATTACTCTCTCAAACTGTTGTTTTGGTATATATTGCTTTATTTTTGCTAGGTGTCTTAATTGAAAAAGGCAAAATTTAACTACTGCTCTAATCTGATTGTCAAATTTAAAATCTGAGTCAAATTTCACCCCTAAATTTGTGACTGTAAGCTTAATATGCTGAGTTAACAAAACCAAATTGAATAGAGTAGTCCCAACGGTACCTTTAAAAACCATTACTTCTGTTTTGTTTTCATTAAAACTTAAAAAATTAAAAGCCAACCAAGCTGTCATTTCACTAAGACAATAAAAGAGCGAGTTGACTCATTTTAAAATATATAAACATATAAAAAAATATATTTAAAAAGCATAAAATGACAAAAGGCGACACAGTGGCGCAGTAGGTAGGGCTGTCGCCTCAAAGCAAGAAGGTCGCTGGGTCGCAGGTTCGAACCTCGGCTGGGTCAGTTGGCGTTTCTGTGTGGAGTTTGCATGTTCTCCCTGTGTTCGCGTGGATTTCCTTCGGGTGCTCCGGTTTCCCTCACAGTCCAAAGACATGCAGCCCAGGTGAATTGGGTAGACTAAATTGTCCGTAGTGAATGAGTGTGTGGATGTTTCCCAGAGATGGGTTGCGGCTGGAAGGGCATCCGCTGCGTAATAATGTGCTGGATAAGTTGGCGGTTCATTCTGCTGTGGCGACCCCAGATTAAAAAAGGGACTAAGCCGACAAGAAAATGAATGAATGAAAATGACAAAAGTGCATTAACTAAATAACTAAAACTTGAACTGCAACACAAATCTAAATGTAATTGGATTAAAAAAAACTGTTGTTTTAAACTTAAAATAAAAAACAAAAGTAAAAACTAATTTAAATATTAATAAATGTTACAGTGTTACAACATTTAATATTTAAACAAATATCGAAATGTTACATTGTACAGTAAATAAAAAAAAAAGTAGTAAACTTAAAGCTAAACAGAAATAAAAAAGCATGATTTATCATAAAATTTAGCAAAATTATGTAATTTTTTTTCAGATAGATAGATAGATAGATAGATAGATAGATAGATAGATAGATAGATAGATAGATAGATAGATAGATAGATAAAAATTAAACTAAAAAAGGAAATAATCTAGTTTTAAAAACATTTTCTTCAAGTATTAACAGCGCTAAACACGCTCAAAAAATGTCACTTGCTTTTTGTTCAGATTACTTATTTAAAATAAGCTGAAACAACACAATTCTTGAGTTTTGGTCACACTTTACAATAAGGTTCATTAGTTAATGTTAGTTAATGCATAAACAAACAATGAGCAATGCATTTACTACAGCATTTGTTCATGTTAGTTAACGTTAGGTAATGAAAATACAGTTGTTCATTGTTAGTTCATGTGACCTCACGGTGCATTAACTAATGTTAACCAGCATGAACTTGGATGTTAATAATGCATTAGTGAAGGTTGAATTATGATTCAGTGAAGGTTGAACAAATGCTGTACAAGTGTTGTTTATGATTAGTTCATGTTAGTAAATGCATTAACTAATGAACCTTATTGTAAACTGTTACCTGAGTTTTTTTTGTGGGGAACAACCTAATTGTTTTATGTTCAATCCACTTAAATTTGTATAAATTAATACATTAACTTAATTCCTACATGTTGTCTCAACACAAATCAATTGTGTGAAAGCTAAAAAACTTTTTTACAGTATATATTTTGACGTACATTTTATATTTTGACGTAACATGTGAAATGTAGAAACTGGATTTAATAGGTCATAAACTGAATAAATGGTTCAGTAAAACTGTTAAAGTGTAACATATCTACATTTTTAATGTGATACAGTCTCAGTTCAAGCAAAAGAAACAAACTCATTTACCAGATTGTCCATTTTGTATTAATTACCCAAACTCGCTGCATGCGTTGTACTCAAAATCTGTCTTGTGGCCTGGATTGCATCTCATATCCATTTCTTTTGTCTCCACAGGTAAGCCTGCTTCGTGTTTCTAAAGGGCTTCATGTTGAGAGTAAGGTCTGTGTCGCTGTTGGAAAGGATTCATCCTTGTTGTGTTTTCTGAGTAATGGAGGCAGAAGGTAAAC